>MU226255.1:2014808-2038196 GCA_018584345.1 Thuja plicata
CTTAGATATTCCTCCTTATGAGGAATCCTACACTTGTCTCACACACTTATGATATGTGGCATCCATAGAAATGGGAGTTACAATGTAACTCCCTCATCACCTCTCTATTAAAGAGATGGCTCTCTTTCTCTCACACATATACTAGACAAAATTTTTCTCTTCTTCTTGGATATCATTGTAAGAGCAAAGCTCTCTCTCTCTCTCTTTTTTCTAGGCATTTTTTGCCCATTCATAATATTATCACGGGGGTTTTTTTACGCTTTTCCCCCTTCAAAATCTTGTCTCCTTGCCTTGTTTTGGTGTATGCACTTGGTGTTGCGTTATTCATGGTATCGCTTCTAAAACCTAACTCTTAGATTAAACAATTTCCTTGCCCTTCATTTCATTATTTTTCTAATAGTATTCAACTTGTTTATTTCCTAACAACCATGAGAGTTGGGTATATCAACTAGACTAAAAATTAGACAAACTATGTAAACTTGGAGCATGTAGGATTCAAAAATCAACAAGCAATTAGGATTGTGGTGGAAATGAAAATTAGTGACTAGGTGGGTTCATATGCACTTGTGTAGAGATATGTTCCTATTGGAAAAATTTCAAATCAAGTCTTGATGTTATTTATGAGAATTGGGAGGTATTAGGAAAAAGGAAAAGGCTACCCCATGCAAAATAACTTACTTGATGATATTGACTAGTCCTACTACCCACCATGAATGCATTGTCTAGGGTGACCTTGATTAAAGAGTAGGCATAAGAAAATGTTTATGGGACCTTATTGATAGTAAGTCTTAGGATTTGTGAAGTGATTGACAATTTTATTTTATGTTTTTGCACTCAATTTAATGTTAATTCTATTAATTCATTTTCTAGGATGTCAATCACATTTCTAATGCTTCTTTTCAACGTTAGCTTAATTTCCATATAAAATAGACATCTTTCCACAAAATGAAATCCAACAAAACTTTTAAGATCAAAATTGATTTTTAGAAATCCAAACACTTGGATCATAACTCATGGACATGTAGATGTGTCTTAATTAAACTTTCTAAGTTGTAGTTTTGGGTTCCATAAACCTCAATCTTATGTTCCCCTAATTTTCACTCAAATAGTAATATTGAGCTGGAACCAAAATAAAATATCATCATCCTCATTTTGAACACAAAACCACATATGTAAACTAGGGTTTCCTCTTTACACTTGCAAGGTGTACTAATTTTCTTCTTGTAGACACCCTAAAATGGACAGACTTGCGACTTTACATTAAAAACACTAATTTTCATTTATTAATTAATTAATGGTTTTTTAATCATTAATTAATCATCTATTTTCTTCTAAATTCATTTCATCTATTAATTAATGGTTTTTAATCATTAATTAAGCCATCTTGCTATCACACACACATTTGATATCATATTATCGACGCTCCTAGGTCATAGACGTTGCCCAAACCAATATTGAGCATCACACAAACAACGTTTCAAAAGGAGTAGAGAGAGACAATAGAAGCTTCAAGCAATTGGGTTTGAATTCATTTATTTTCCTCTTATTTTATTGTACATTTTATTGATTCATACTTTCGTTATTAGTATCTTGTTTCTTATCGATTTCCCCCATTGCAAATCGGTGCTACTAACCCCTCGTAAATCGAGAGTTACATATTTTGATCCATGTGTACATTTTGGTGAACCCGACGTGAGTCAACTAGCCCAAATATCACTTGCAGATGATAGATAGAACTTTTTGGCCCCGGCCATACGATTGTAAAATTCTTTTTCCATGCTTTTCTCAATAAACATGTAATTTTGCAATTGTTGGTGTTTTACCGCAATTAACAGAATATTGTCATATTCACCTAGTTTATTTCTGCAATCGTTGTAAGGGTTTTGCAATATTTTTCAGTCGTTATTCACAAGTATATTTTCTTGCTCTATTCTGCAATCGTTACCAGTTTACCACAATCACATAGATTTCTCCGCAATCGACCGATATGTGCCACAATCGACAACATTTTGCTGTAGTCAAACGTGCTTTACCGCAATTGCTAGAAGATTTTCGTAATTGATAGAACTCTTCTGCATTTGATAGAAGATTACCGCAATTGATATAAATATTGCAAATCAAATTGAACATCACTATTTTTCTGTTAAAATATGATTATTTTCTCTATTGTCTACATGATTGATCAATGATGAATGGCCAAAAAGGTAACTAGATGCATCCTGGGTGCTAGATCACTAAGAATGGCCATAAGAAGGACCATAAACTATCAAACACAATAAAGAGCCATCTTAGCCATCGCAGTGGAAGATCAAAGTGAAGCATACAACAAATATCTTGATTCAATCAAATATTTTGCAGCTAAGTACAAAGTCACAATTAGTCTTAGTGGTTTTAACCGTTTAGGAGTTTCAGGGTATTCTTCAATTCTTGATTAGACGCTTTTTGGTACTAATTCTGTTTGTTGACAACTTGTGGCGAGGAGAATTTTAAAAAAGAAACTAAAATCAATTCACTTGTCCTTTAGTGCTTAAAAAGAACATTGCATGCAAACATCTTGAACCTCACATTTCCATATTGGTGCTGAAAATTGATGTGGAGGTTAAGAATTGAACAAAGGAAAACAACATTTCAAGTTTGGTGCATTAAAATTGAACAAGCAATCAACACCTACTTTTGGGCTTTAAAACTGAACACTTGTGCTTGTATGGTGGATTAGTTTAGTTCACATTCCATCTTTGGGATTTAATCGATAAACCTTGTGTCTTGAGTCTTTGGTGCGCTTGTACAATCTGTTAGATTAAACACCTTTATAATTTTTAGAAAGGCTTATCTAGGGAATGCGCTTATTCCTCGAAGAACGACCTTAAACCGATAATCCTTCCGATTGGTATATAAACAAGATGTGAATCAAATTTTCATTTTATATCTATCCAAGCTCAGGTGAGGTGTGTTGATGATAGTCTAGATCAGGTGAATTATCCCTAAGGAGCCAGCATGGTCAACTAGGCTCTTAAGTGAGTCACACACATACAAACCAATTGGATAGATTCCATAGACCTTACTAGAACCTTGTTAAGACAGAGGCCAACCTGATTCACCTCCGAACAAATACCTTATTATAGTGCAAGGGGTTACATAATTTCCCCCCATGATTCCCAACATATGTGTTCCAGGGTATTGTGTTAGTGAAAGAGATCTTCACTAGCACAACAACAATATCTAGAAACAGAAAAAATATGGGTGCCTATGTCATGGACCATCGTGTCCTAGTAGTGTGACATTTGTTGTGTGTGATAATGAACATTCAAGCATTGGGCCTATAATATTGTATTTGATAGCCAAAATTGCCTTAGATTAATATGTTTGTCCTTGTGTCAAAACCCGTGCTAGATTACAAAACACATTGTCCATTGTGCTTTTTCTCTGATTAGTTCCAAAAACACAAAATAAACTCCAAAACTATCAAAATGACTCCATCGTGTTAAAGTCTAGGGTTGTCAACATCAAATTGTTCTGCAAATCAGAAGCCATGTTCCAAAAAATCAAAATTATCAGACAGTGAAGCCTATTTTTCAGTCTTTTTCAGACTATTTCCCCTTTTCCATAATTTCTCACATGTTGCTGCAATTGACAGAAGTTTGCCGCAATCATCTCTTTTATTGCCGCACTTGACCTGTTTATTACCATAATCGGTGATAAATTACCGCAATCAACCAGTCACTTTACTGCAATCAATGGTGGTTCGCCGCACTTGACCAGAGACTTTAAAACACCTATTTTGACCTAAAAACCTTGAAAATACTCTTCATTCTGTGTAAAATATCAGTTTCTATCCTAGAAAAATGCAAAGAACATTGTGTGAATATCTAAACTTTAAAGATCATCCATTCTTTGAAAGCATGATTATCGTCCAAGCATTGTTAGTTTGAAAGTTCAGACTCAAAATATCTTGATCCTGTTATCTCAAAATCACCATATCTCTATCAGTAACTTTGTCCCAAGCAATAGTCAAAAATCTTATTCTTACATCATCAAATCTTTGATATCAAGATAAATCAATATGTCCTTACAATTACCCTTGTCCAAACATAACTCAGACTCTCCTAGAAAGGCTATCCTTTTCTGTTTTCTTTATATCACTTCTTTTAGTCACAAAATATAGACCACACTATGTCTCACACACCTTATGGAGGGCCTTACACAAGGTCAAAGGCTAAAACTCAACCCGATGAGTCTTATATCAATCTGTTTATCACTTGGGAAACAGAGTGAGAGGATGATCCTTTCAGAAATACCAGTCCTACTCTTTTTATTGAGAATCCTCATGGGTCAACATTGTTCCAAAATATCACAGAGGAGGATCTTGAAGACATAGAGCAAGACGCATATTCCGTGCAATTTGTTGACACTGTTGTAGAGAGAAATCATGAATGCTTCTTAGCCATCTTGATTAAAAAGAGAGTCAAACTCCCTGTTGAATTCAATGTGTCAACCATATGGCCTGAAAAACCTCTCGTAGGTCAAAACACTACTCAACCCTCTCAAACGAAACCTGTGATATCTGAAATATTCCCATCCTTGACAACAATGACATCATCACAGACTATGTCTAATCAGACTAGCTCCGTGAACCAAGCAAGCACATCTTCCACGCAAAGCATGATAGGCTCCCAACAAAGTGCACCCATGGTCACTAGTGTGCCTCAACCCTTGGCCTCATGGCCTATCTAGTCAAGCTCTCATGCTATGCCCTCAATCCCACCAACAAGCAGCAACCCTTTTGCAACTATGCCGCTACTACAGCCAGTCCCTACTAGCCTTGGGGTCAATACATCATTCCCATAGGGATCCATCTATGCAGGTTCAAATTTCAGTCAATGCCCACCCAAGGTTAGGCCTTTTCTCATACTAGGACCACAACAACCCCAGCAACAACAATCCCAACTTCAGCAGCTACAACAACCTCAACCCCAACAACAAACACAACAGAATCAACCTTGGGCCAATCACATGCCCTCGTATCAGAATCATGTGTTGGGAAATCAATATCAAGTCCCAAGGATGAGGTCGTATGTCCCTACTCAAGGGTCACAGAGGCGCAACCTCATACCTACTACAACACAGAGGTACAATGTCACAAATAATCCTCAGTCTCAAACATACATGTTGATCCAACAAGTGCAGAACCTTCAAACCCAAATGATGGATATGAAAAATCAAGGGAAAACTGAATCCTACACCGTAGAGGATTTATACACATACCCCTTTGATCACTCTCTTCACATGTCTCCATTTCCCACTCACTTCTTGGTACCAAAATTTGACAAATACAGGGGCAGTACCAACCCTATTGAGCATATCCGAGAATTCTTTAATAGTTGCATCAAGGTCACACACGATGAGACATACATAATGCGACTATTCCCACAAAGCTTAGTCAGACCAGCAATGGAATGGTTCTCACACTTACCTAATGACGTCTATCTTGGGGAGAATTTGCCAAAAATTTCATCGCTCACTTCCATCATAACTTCGAGAACAAGGTCAGCATCAAGGACCTTTGTGACATCAAACAAAAAGATGGAGAGTCCTTTGTAAAATTCCTACAAAGATGGAGGAATACTGTAAATAGAATCACGTATGACGTACCTAAGAAAGACCTCATAGTCATGTTCGTTGACAATCTGATTCCAGATATGTCATTTACAACAGAATTGCAGCTAGCTCCAAACTTCAATAAACTCATCGAATGAGTTCACTATGAGAAGAACTTAGTCAAATGAGGTGTTCTTCTAGATCCTACCCAGATGAATACAAACAAGGCTGCAATAGATAAAGCTAAATGGTGGAATAAAAACAAAAATGTCACTAGTGATGGTGTCATTGATGTGAAAATGGTCAACTACGCTTGACCAAAAGTGTTACTGCAAAGTACACCTACAGAAAACCAACAACCCATGGTGCCCACTCCACAAGCACACACTCAGAATCAATCACCCCTTGTGCAAGAAGCTACTGTGTCAAACAATCAACCACAGGCACAACGCCAACCATGTTTTCCATTTCCAAAATGAGATTACAGAACATTAGGAGTGTCGATAGAATCAACCTTAAGAAAGCTGATATAATCCAACAACATCACTCTCCTTGAAATCAGAGAATAACAACATGGTGCAATCAAACCAAAGTGGTACAATGATAACTATTTCTGTGAATTTCATCGAGTGAAGTGACCCAAAACACCCAACTGTTATCGATTGAAAAATGCCATCCAAGATCTGATTGAAACAGGGGTCATCGATGTTACAAACAACCAAACAAAAGGCACCACTAATCATACGATATCAAATGACACATTCCATGATCACAATAAAGGGAAATCCTCCAGGTCTGGTGGATAGTCAAAATAGGTCAACTACACTTATACAAATAGTGACAACACTATCAATTGCCTAAATTCTTCAAATAGCCATGTGGCTACCATTACTATCAGAGAGAAAACTGCCAAATGTGTTGTAACCACGCGTCATACAAAATTTATCTTGAAAGGAGTCCCTTATTCATCTTCTATACCAGTCAACCCTCCTACAACCTCAGATCCATATACAAGCCTAGTGTATCAGCTAAAGCGTACGCCTGCCAAAATATCCATGTTTGACCTTTTGCTCATATCCCCGCAACACAAGCAAGCACTAGACCAAGCACTTCAAAAAGCAGCTATCCCAAGGAACATAACCCCTAAGAGCTTCCAAACTATGGTAAACCATATAGCATCAACAGAGCATGCAACCTTCATATATCATGATGTACTACCGCACAAACCCTTGCATAATGATCCCTTGCACTTTCTCATCCAAGTTCATAAACATTCAATCTATAGAGTCCTCATTGATGGTGGGGCTGGATTAAACATTTGTACTCTGAAGGTAATCAAGAATTTAGGCTACTCTAAATCCAGTATTGATGTCACAAGAAGGATCAAAATCAGAGCCTATGATGAAGAAGAGAGATCTTCCAAAGGTATTATCATTCTACTAGTCCGAATAGGTCCAGTTGTCAAGAACACTCCCTTCTAGATCCTAGACCTAGAATTGGGATACAACATGTTACAAGGGAGACCATGGATACATAAGATGCAAGTTTAACCCTCCACATATCATTAGTGCATCAAGTTCCCACACCAAGGGGCATAAATCATCATAGAAGGCAATCCAAACTCTTTCCAATACTGTAACATTGTCAAAAGCAATACTGACAACCAGGTTCCATCAAACCAAGAGGCAAGTATCCCTTCCACCTCAAATTCAATTCCCAAAGATTTCATGAGAAGAGCGGGAAAAATATATATTACTAACAAAGGTTGTGGTGAATACAGCTACGATGAAGCTTTCACTATCAGAAACATGCCTCAGATCCCAAGGTCATATGGCATGCCACAACCAACAATTAAAATAGAAATCCTAAAATTTGTTCTATTCAGGTGTCCACCCACAACCTTTTTCAGATGGGGAGACATTGCAGAAGAAAACCCATTTGATCTAGATATCAACACATGGTTGTATCAAGACCCACAGGACACACTTCAAGCACCTTTACCTATGTAAACATATGGAGCTGGCTATACAATGCTGCAAAAGTTTGGGTATGATGGTACAACTAGTCCTGGGGAAAGACAACAAGGTTTAATGGAACTATCTCTCCCGCAAACCCAAAGAAACAAGAGAGGATTAGGCTATGGGAAACAAATAACCAGTCCTACCACTTGAGACATACCCATTGATCAAGAACAAGTAGAAGAGTTACACTGGGGGCGAAACCCAGAACATGCTTTGATCAGCAATATCCTACAACAGTTATTGTCATCTAAAGTGGGAACCTCTTACTCCCAATTAACCCTCAACCAAGTGATCCATGATAACAAGGAAAGTGAGACATCTGATGGGCATTCTAGTGAAACTCACTCCCATGAGTACGAATGGAGATCCTTCCATGAATCTGAACCATCAATCCCAGACTATTCCCCTCGATCAGTCAACACTCTACACATTGAAGACGTGTTCGACCATTAACCATAGCTGACCAACCATGCATCGATAAACATATCGATACCAATTCCCTAGGTGGTGCATCCACATCACATTCCCATTTTGTCAGAACCATCACAGTTGTCCCATTCAACCAAACAGAGTCATCCCACCATGAAGACCTATGTCTAGTACACCCAAAACTAATAGATTGGGATCAATAAGGACAACGTGATATAGATCTCTTTGAAAATGATGAGGCTATTACAGACTTCATGGGACTTAGAGAAGGGATGCCATTAGGGGATCATAAGGCAGGCTTCTCTATTGACTTGGACAAATCAGCATATTTCAGGGAGGAAGCACCTCTTTCTAGTCAAAAAATAAAAATAAAAAGCAAAAAAGAATCGTCAATAAGTGAAAACCGAAAGGCGCTTACTGACACAAAAAATGATAAAAAGAAAAATCAAGACGTATCTTGTAGTGAAAACCTTAGTGAGGCGCTAGAAGATGGAAAGCGGGAACTCCTCCCCTTGGCAGAGGAAAAGTCAGCATTGTTAGCAGAAGAAACATAATAAGTCAACTTGGGTGATGACAAGAACCCAAAGAAAATCTACTTGGAAAAATCACTCACTCTAGAGGAGAGAGAACAATTCATCAGCTTCTTCAAGGAAAGGAAGGTCAATTTTGCATGGTCCTACTCAGACATGCCAGGCTTAGACCCAGATCTTGTATTACATCATTTTCCATTGTTACCCAACGCCAAACCCGTCAAACAGAAGCTGAGAAAGATGCATCCCCATGTTGCATTACTAGTCAAGGAAAATTTGAAAAGCTCCTAGATGCTAAATTCATAAGATCGATCCCATACGCAGATTTTATATCTAATCTGATACCAGTAACTAAGCATAGTGGAAAAATCTACATCTGCACAGATTTTAGAGATCTAAACAAAGCTTGTCCCAAGGATGACTTTTCATTACCAAACATCGACATGATAGTAGATCTCACTGCAAGACATCAGATGCCATCACTCATGGATGGCTTTTCAGGATATAATCAAATAAGGATTGCACCGGAGGACCAACACAAAATGGCTTTCACATGTGCATGGGGCACTTACTGTTGGAACATCATGTCATTTGGTCTAAAAAAATGCTGGAGCAACATATCAAAGGGCCATGACAACCATCTTCCATGATCTCATCCACAATACAATGGAGGACTATGTTGACAAAATTATTACCAAGTTTATACTCAGAAAAGATCATCTACAAGTGTTGGGACCCATATTTGGCAAGATGCAAGAATACATGGTCCATTTAAATCCAAAGAAGTGTGCATTTGGGGTCACTGTAGGGAAGCTATTGGGATTTATTGTGTCACATCAAGGAATAGAGGTAGACCTGGAGAAATTCAAAGCAATAGTGTACATGCCACCACCGACCAACCTAAGGCAACTAAGGGATTTACAAGACAGGCTCCAATCTATCAGGCACTTCATAGCCAAATTGGCAGACAAGTGCAACCCATTCCAATATATACTACACAAGGATGTCACATTTATATGGATAGAACAATGTGAACTAGCATTCCAAATATTCAAAGACTATCTACTAAAATCTCCAATATTGGTGCCACCCGTCTAAGGCAGGCCATTACTTCTATACATCTCGGCAAATGAATCAGCTTTAGGTGTACTCTTAGCACAACATGATGACACAGGAAAGGAGAGAGATGTCTACTATCTCAGTAGAACATTGGTAGGCTATGAGCTCAACTATTCGCCAATTGAAAAATCATGCCTAGTGTAGTAGTATTTGCTTCCCAAAAGCTAAGACACTACATGTTGAGCCATCAAACCAAGTTGATAGCCCACATTGATCCCCTAAAATATCTACTAAGAAAAGCGGCACTCCTCAGATGAATAGTGAAGTGGGTGATGATCCTAAGTGAATTTGACATAGAATATGTAGACAGAAAAGACATCAAAGGGAAAGTGATTATGGCTCAACTAGCAGAGGAACCTATTCAGGATCATCAGCCTATCATATCTGACTTTCCAGATGAGTCTATTCTTACACTCCAAACAGAAATAGAGGTATGGAAACTATACTTTGATGGACCATGCATGAACCATGGTGTAGGAGCAAGAATAGTACTCATCACTCCAAACAATGATACAATTCCTAAATCTTTCAGACTCAACTTTCCATGCACAAATAAAATTGCTGAGTACGAAGCTTTAGTTATTAGAGAAAAGATGACAATACAATGGAGAATCAAGAACCTTAAGGTCTATGGAGATTTACAGTTGGTCATTAGCCAAGTAAACAGTGACTATATGACAAAATATGAGAAGCTAATACCATACAGAGAGTAGATGGACAGATTGCGCATTAAGTTCCATTTCATCGCCTTTGAGAAAGTACCAAGAGCTCAAAACAAAGCTACAAATGCGATGGCTACCATAGCATCCTTGATCGATATGTCAGGAAATGAAACTAGATTCCATTTTCTGGTGGAGCAAGTCATGATGTCATCACATCAAGCACCAATCATAGAATCAGCATGTGTCCTTGTTGGTCATGAAACCCCATGGTACCATGACATGTATAATTACCTCCAAAATAGTGTCTTACCTCCCAACTTGTCTAGGAACCAAAAGAAGTCCCTCATTTTCCAAGCCTCTAGGTACACCCTTGTCGCAACTACTCTATATAGAAGAAATCTAGACAAAATGATATTTCGATGTCTCACTTCCATGGAATCCCAGAGAGCTTTGTACGAGGTACATGGAGGAATTTGTGGAACCCACATAGGTGGAAACAACTTAGCAAAAAAGATCATCTGCATGGGATACTACTGGCCCACAATAGAGATAGATGCAAAAAAGTATGTGTAAAGGTGTAGGCAATGCCAAATTCATGGAGACCTCATCCATGCATCAGCCCAAGAACTCAATCCTATCACTTCTTCATGGTCATTTTCTATGTGGGGATTTGACCTAGTGGGCAAGATTACACCATCCCCATCTAATAGCCATAAGTACATCATAACAACAACATAGTACTTCACTAAATTGGTGGAAGCAATTCCTCTCACCTACATAACTGGAAAGTAGATCTCAATGTTCATACTCAACAACATCATCTATCGGTATGGAATTCCTCAAACCATCCTGACATATCATAGTACACCTTTCCAAAACAAAGATGTTGAAGATTTATGTGAACAATTCCAAATAAGACAAGGTTTCTCTTCATTCTATTATCCTCAAGGGAATAGTCAAGCTAAAGCAAAAAATAAAACCATATTGAAAATCTTGAATAAAAGAGTTAATGAATCAGGGTGAGACTGGAATTTACATCTTAGTCCCGCATTATGGGTATATAGAACTAGCGTGAGAACACCTATAGGAGCCACTCCTTTCTCACTAGTATATAGATTAGAGGCGGTCCTACCCCTCAAAGTGGAAATCCCATCCCTGAGAATATCATTGAAGAACCTCATTTTAGATGAAGACTACAGAGTAGTCATGCTTAGTGAAATGGAACTATTAGATGAAAGAAGACAAAATGCATTAACCACTTACAAGGGTATCAGAATTGCCTTAGAAGGAACTATCAAAATAAGTTGAGGCCATAAACCTTTGAATTAGGGGACCTATTCCTTATGGAGAATCAAAAGAACCAAGAAAAGAGAGTGAAACTAGGAAATTTTGACCCTAACTAGCTAGGACGTTATGTCATTGTCATATCTTCCCATAGTGGTGCATACCAACTGGAAACACCAAAAGGAGATCATTTCCTTGGATACATAAACAACATGTGCCTCAAGAGGTTCTATGCTTGAGGTCTCAATAGTTAAGGCAACTATCTACATATCCATAAAATACCAAAAAATCATAAAATACAAAAGGTTACCTTGGTGAAAACCTGGCAAATAGGCGCCTTGGCGACAACCAAAAAAATAAAAAAATAAAAAATAAAAAAATAAAGAGAAAAAAAATAGATCTCTCAGTGAAAACCTGAAAAAATAGGCACTATTGAGTAGGTACCTTGGTGAAAACCTCGCAAACAGGTGCCAAGTGTTCAAATCCAGCTTCACCATCAATGACAAAGATCAACGCTTGAGCAAACTTTGCATGCAAGACCGGCTACCCAAGTTATTTCCAGTAGCACAATTCCCTTTGGGCACCAACACTTAGCCATGGTTAGTGTATGCCTCTTCTTTTGATTCGTGATACGAGGATTCCCAAGCTTTCCAAAGGTGAGGGTTAGTAGCAAAGGTTTCACAATTAATATAAACCAAATACACAATACTACCAAACGAATAATAATGAAACGTAATCAATAAAATGTACAAGCAAGAGAAAGGAAAACAAATGAATGCAAACCCCACGATGCTTGAATCTTCTATTGTCTCTCTCTACTCCTTCCAAAACATTGTTCTTGATGCTCAGTATTGGCGGGGCAGCGTCTATGACTTGAGAAGTGTTGAGAATTTGCTAGTTGAAATAGGTGTGTGATCGCAAGATGGCTTGAATGCTAGAACCAAACTGACAGAGTAATGGCACACGAGAGCTTGAAATCTTGGATCCTTCAAATGGTTATGAAGGGTTTATTATATAGGATTTGGTGATGATATGAATGGTTGAGATCAATCCCAGAGATAGGGAGATGAATGGTTGAGATCAAATGGAACTGGAGAGGTCTTCAGTAAACTCCACCTCTTCATTTGATAAAAAGGAGATAGATTTTGGTTGACTAAAGAGCTAATTATGAGTTATCTTTTTGAACTGAAGAGGTGGGTGAAGTTACCTATGTGGACTGGAGAGATGGTTGGAGTAACCCATGTGATCTGATTGGAGTTATCTCTTTGAAGATAAATGAATATTTAATTCATTTATTTAATAATTGTTTTCAACATGTGAGATAATTGAATTCTTTTTTATTAAGAATTGTTTTATTTGATGAAATTAAATTAATTTAATCGAAAGAATTTAATTAGCAAGTTTAAATATTTGAATTTAAACTATAGGAAATTGAGTTTAATTAATTAATTAATGATAATTAATCAATTAAAGATAATTAATTAAATAAAATTAATTATTTAATTAGTTTTGGGAATCTGATTAGATGATTTGGGGAATGAATTTAGAATAAAATAGATGATTAATTAATGATTAAAAAACCATTAATTAATAGATGAAAATTAGTGTTTTTAATGTAAAGTTGCAAGCCTGTCCATTTTAGGGTGTCTACATTTGCCTCTCTTTGATGCGATGTGACTTGTCGCAGTGTGTCAAAGATTCTTTGATTTTGCCCCAGCTTGCTCCGGCATTAGTAGGTGTATTTATGCCCCCTCAACAAATTTGAGCCAAAAGTCGCTAGACGAGCGTTGATTTGTTGAAACTGCCATTTGTGGAACTGGGTAGCTGACGGATTTGAAAATTACTTTAATATGCCCTTGTAATTGACCTTCGAAGTTTCTGGGGACTGGGAAGAAATTTCAGAGCTCCTAGTGAAATTAGCATTTTTCGGAACCCCTATAAGTAGTGAAGAGAGCTCTTCATTTGGCACATTACGATTGTGGAGCCCTGAGATCTTGGTGAGTTTGCCTTTTCATTTCTGCCTCATTTCCTTCTGTTTTCACGCGATGGCTAGCCTTCCTAGCGTACTGCACATCTCCGACCGAGTCTATACCTACCGTAGACCTGCTGGCTCTGGACATCTGGTGAGTTTTCTCGCTTTTCATGTCATTTATTGCTTTTAAAATTTGCACTTTTTTGAAAAATTTACATGTGTGCCGCAATCGGCTGCAATTTTGCTGCAATTGCGGTTTTAATGCCGCAATTGCTGGTTAAATACCGCAATTGATAAGTGTGCCGCAGTTGGGTTTGTAAAATGTCGCATTTGAAATTTGTGTGCCACACTTGTTGTTTCTATTTCACAATCGCATAAAAGTACCACATATGACTTGGTTAATTACCGCAATTGATTTTTTTGCACTGTTTGCCTATGTTCTATGTCTGTTATCTGCTTTTTCTAGCTTCTGTTACTTTTCTCAATGACTGAAACTAATAATTTTCTATTTTTGGCTATATGTACAGTTCACTGGGTGTATCTTACATTGTCGAGAGTCCAGACTGGCGGGACTTGTGTATCAATTCCAGTTGACCGAGGATGAGAGGTCAGTTCTCCGTAATCTTGGATTATACTGGTTGTGTTATATGCCTGAGATCATGACCAATAGGGGTTTGATCTCCACTCTTGTAGAGTGATGGCACTCAGAGACCTACACTTTATGGCTACCTACTGGGGAGTGTACCATGACTTTGGAGGATGTGTATCGCATCCTCCAACTCCCTATCTAGGGCGATCTTGTGGAGTATTCCACACGCACTGGTGTTACTGCATTGACTAAGCTCTCTGGATTGCCCTAGGATCAACTCGGGCTTGCTGGCGATTATGACATTCCTTGGTCTAGATTTGGATTAGGCCTTGATATACTGTCTACCCTACTGGGTAGTTTGATATGTGGGCTTCTATGCCCTGATCATCGACAGCGTGGTTTTTCTGTCGGCTTTAGTGGTGTTTTACAGAGTATGTTCTGGGACCATACCGTCTTTGCTTGGGGTCTATGCATGTTGGCCCACATGCATTTTCACATGTTATATGTGGCTTACCTTGATGGTAAGTTGCTCGGCTGCGGTGCTACTTTGTTACAGATTTGGGCATGGGAGAATATAGCAGTCTGTCGTCCTGTTGGTGCCTATGCTCTCCCGACAGATAGGCCATATGTGTTCATGTATGATGGTGCTATTGTCCAGACTCATATGGGTCATCTTTCATACTGGCGGTAGCAGTTAGATATGATTCCTTATTTTATCTGGAGGCCATACAGAGATTGTCCTGTCTGGGATGGAGAGGACATACATCTCCCATTTTGTCAACAGTAGAGATACTTGATTGGTCGCGTGACCGATCATGTGCATATGATCGATTTTCACAACATCGACAGGGTGTTGCGCCAGTTTGGTGAGAAACAGGATGTATCAGATTCGTATACATATTTTGCTCAGAGGTTGAGGGATGCTCATGTTTGGGGTGTTGTAGTGTCACTTGATGTTGTTCGCACTGAGTTCTTAGGATTTCTTCCTGTAGCATGGACCTGGTGTTCTACCACCGTAGACCCAGGTTTGTCTTGTTTCTGATTGCTTATGTACTTCCTTTCTGCTCTTGACTCTTGCTTATATCCAGTTTTGATACTGATGTATTTATCTGCTCTGGTACTGATATTTGAATTTGTCTTTTGCAAGCACTACCCCATAGTATGATGCCCATTGGTTGTAGCATCAACCGATTGCATTGACAGATGTCTCACGTCCTATTCTGAGGAGGGACCGACAAGTACGGCATGGTAGGGGAGGCCATGGTGGCGGGAGAGGTGGTGGCAGGGGAGGGAGGGATGCTGGTAGAGATGGTGGTAGAGATGGTGGTAGGGAGAGAGGGGGGAGGGATGGTGGGAGAGACAGAGGACGAGGGAGAGGAGATGATGGGGGTGATGATCCTGGTCCGGAGGGAGATGGAGGTGGAGTTAGGAGCAGAGGTGGCCGGAGTGGGGGGCAGTCTAGAGTTGGGTTGGGTGCCATTTTGGAGGAGGAGGAGGCACCTCAGTTGGTGCGCAGAGTTCATAGGTGGATAGCAGCAGTTTTGGCTCCCCGACATGAGGATCGGGTTATTATCGAGGATGTGGATGTGGAGATTGCAGACATAGATGTGGAGGCTCTAGATGAGCAGAGTGTCGAGACAGGTTCCTCTAGGGAGAGTGGCAGTAGTAGGAGTAGTACAGGGGAGAGCTCTGATAGTGGTGATGACTCAGTGGTTTTGAGATAGAGAGGAGGTGAGGGGCTAGGGGATAGGGCAAAGGAGGGTGATATGGACATTGCCATGGGTGGTATGGATGACGATCCCTCAGAGTTGGAGTGGCTCTCCCAGCAGGTTTAGGATTTGCAGGCCCGACTTGCCTTATCCGATGCACGTGCGACCATCTTGGAGGCCCGTGTGACAGCAGCTAAGTCTAGAGAGCGACAGGCTCGGGCTGAGGTCCGCTCTTTTATTGATAGTGTACAGGATGTTGCCAATAGAGATATTTTGGACAGGTACTATAGATATGGGCGAGACGCTCAAAGAGAGATTGACTATTGGAGATGCCATTATGAGGGCGCAATTCCTGCGACACAGAGGGTGCCCAGTTATACAGCATCGCAGAGATCCAGCAAGGCGCAGTGTTCTCAGAGTAGTGGTGTCAGAGCTCCTGGCTCCTCTCACAGGATAGATTATGATATGCCTCCCCCTCATGTGCCTCCTGGCGAGGGTGGGGGTAGCTCTTGTTGACTATGCTCCTTGTACCATTTTTGTAGTGATTCATTGTATACTCTAAGTAGTACCATTTTTTTTGTATCCTGATACACTGATATTTATTGATATACATGTTGATTACCTTCTTTTGAACATACTTGTGGCCTTTCATTTGTACTCAGATATTTTGATTTACATGAGATGCAGTTATGTTTTGATATGATGTGTCATGATTTACATGGTATATGTTTGATTCTACATGCTTTTGATGTTTTTTAGATGATGAGATGAATTATGCAATATGTTCTATTATGCAGACTCCTGTATGGATGATTTTACTTTCCTATGATACTGACATGTCATGCAGGATGGTGTAAATGGGATGCATGTTTATATGAGATTCTTATGGATGCATGTGTTTTTATGCTTTATCATGTATGCAACTACCATGTTTTTTTTACTTTCCTGATGAACTTAATGAATGAATGCAATCTACTATGCACAAAATATCTGAGTAATGCATGTGTTAGTTAGAAAGAAATTAGTTTGGATAGATGTGCTCTGAGATTGATCTAATAGAATTTGATGATAGAAAAGTTTTCTTTTTGCATTTTTTGGATAGATATGATCTGATAGAAAGGATGAATGTCCCAAGTCGCTGCCCCTATTTCCAATATTTTTCATCATTGCATCTTTTTGTATTGTCTAATATTCTGGAAGAGCGTCGAATGATCTAGATCACATACCACCTAGATACCGCCATGACCTCTTGATAGCGGAAGGAGTAGACAGATTGAATAGAAAGAGACCCATAGTGCACCCAAATATTGACCATCTGGATTCAACTATGTTCCATGTTTGAAAAGATAGAGAGTCAAAAGTACCCAGATATTGACCATCTGGATACCACTTGTCCTCTGAGTTAATCTAAAACAAAGAAACCAAGATAGAACTCCTATGTACCCAGAGTCCATCTAGATAACACTGTGAGCTCTTGATTTCTGAAAGGGAAAGCCAAATAAACAAGATAGAATTCCTACACCCCTAGAGTCCATCTAGATAGCATCGTAAGCTCTTGTTTGTAACATAAAGGGAAATACCATAGAAACCAAGATAGAACTCCAAAGAAACTCTGAGTCCATCTGAATAGTGCTGCGAGCTCTTGATTCTATAAAGCAAACAAGAAAAATAAAAGAGAAGGAATGTCCAATTCTTTTCCAGGTTTAAGCTCAGATCATGGAACTGTGCGGCTGCCAGATAAGTGACAGTGCCTACCGCATTTATCCTAAATCATCGTGGCCCTAAAATTAAAGTTAACATTCAATAGACAACAATCAAAGAAAATAAGTCATGATCTATCATAGCTACTCTCCTCACATGGTGGATCTTGGAGTAGCATAAGAACATAACCCCGAAATATAGACTGACATCTGACCAACTTGACAGACCTAGTCAACATTTTTGTATGGTTCCTTGATGCAGTTGTTTCTCTTGATTGGCTCGACTCTTTGGATAGGTTTGATTGGTTGGATTGCTTCAATCGTGTTGGCAGCTGATCTAGTTGTGTTAGATGGGCACCATGCTTGTTCGCAAAGCTCATGATTGTGACAGTATTGATTGATAGATTTGATTTCTTTCATCATGTTGGCAACTAATCAAGCTGTGTCAAATGTGCCCAATGCTTGTTCGCAAAGCTCATGATTGTGACAATTGATAGTTTAGCTTGGTCACATGTTGCTTGTTGATTGAATTGATAGATTGGTAAAGTTGTGTCAGATGAGCCCAATGCTGATTCGCAAAGCTCATGATTGTGACATTGATTAAGTGGGCGTGATTTCCCCCTTGCTCTCTTGATAATTGAGTTGGCTTTATTGTATGGGATTTGCAACTCTTTGAATGTTTTTTTGATGAAGATTTATTTTCTCTTGATATTTGATCTTTTTAGGATTTTTGATGAGTTTTCCAGTTTTTAGGATTTTTTCAAGACGTTTAGAATTGCCCCCTAGTCTGGTGGACAATTATTAACCATCGGTAAGTGCTTGGTGCTCAGAGGGGTTTGCACTTCTGGATATAGGTTGGGATAGGCAGTCTTGCATTTTGAAGTGTGCTCAAGCTTTTGGAGCTCATTGATGGTGAAACTGGATTTGAACACTTGGCGCCTGTTTGCCAGGTTTTCACCAAGGTACCTACTCAATAGCGCCTGATTGCCAAGTTTTCAATGAGAGAGTGATTTTGTTTTCTCTTTACTTTTTTGCTTTTTTGCTTTTTTTTTGGTTGTCGCCTAGGCGCCTGATTGCCAGGTTTTCACCAAGGTAACTTTTGTATTTTTTTTGGTATTTTCTGGATATGTAGATAAATGCCTTAACCATAGAGACCTTTAAGGGTAGAACCTCTTTAGGTGCATGATGTTGATGTAGCCAGGGAGCTGATCTCCTTTGGGTGTTGCTAGTATGTATGCCCCACTCTGAGTAGAGTTGATAATAACAAATGGTCCTAGCCAGTTAGGCTCAAAATTTCCGGGTTTGACTCGCTCTACTTGATTCTTCTAATTTTCCATGAGGATGAGGTCTCCTACCTCAAATGTTTGTGGCTTCACCTTGTTGTGATAGTTCCTTCTAAGGTGATTCTGATAGCCTTGTAAGTGGTCGAAGGCATGCTGCCTTCTTTCATCTAGTAATTCTAGCTCACTGAGCCTTGCTACTCTATAGTCTTCGTCTGAAACTAGGTTCTTCAATGATATCCTCAGGGATGGGATTTCCACTTCGAGGGGTAATACCACCTTTATTCCATAGACTAGGGAGAAAGGAGTTGCTCCTATAGGTTTTCTCACACTAGTTCTGTATGCCCATAATGCGGGACTAAGCTGTAAATGCCAGTCTCACCCTGATTCATTTACTATTTTCTTTAGAATCTTCAAGATTGTTTTATTGGTAGCTTCGGCTTGGCCATTCCCTTAAGGGTATTAAAATGAGAACCCTTGTTTGATGTGGAACTACTCACATAGGTCTTCAACATCCTTGTTCTGGAAAGGTGTACCATGATCTGACAGGATTGTTTGGGGGATCCCATATCGACAGATAATGTGGTTAAGTATGAACATTTTTATTTGATTTCCAGTGATGTAAGTGAGGGGAATTGCTTCCACCCACTTGGTGAAGTATTCCATTGCTGCTATGATGTACTTGTGTCTGTTTGCTGAAGAAGGTGTGATTTTGCCTACTAGGTCAAATCCCCACATTGAAAATGGTAACGGTGATGTAATGGGATTTAGTTCCTGGGCTGGTGCATGGATGAGGTCTCCATGAACTTGACACTATCTATAGCTTTGAACATGCTTGTGTGCATCTATCTTTATTGTGGGCCAATAGTATCCCATGCATATTATTTTCTTAGCTAAGCTATTGCCACCTCCGTGGGTTCCACATATTCCTTCATGTACCTCGTACAAAGCTATTTGGGATTCCATGGAAGTGAGACACCATAGTAATGTTCCATCTAGACTTCGTCTATATAGACTAGTTGAGAGGATGGTATACCTAGAGGCTTGGCAGATGAGGGCTTTTTGCTGGTTCCTAGACAAGTTTGGGGGTAAGACATTGTTTTGGAGATAGGTATAGACATCTTGGTACCATGGGGATTTAGGACCAACAAGGACACATGTTGATTCTATGATAGATGCCTGATGTGATGGTACCAAGAGTTGCTCCACTAGAAACTAGAATTTGGTTTTGTTACCTGGCATATCAATCAGTGATGCTATGGTAGCCATTGCATCTATCGCTTTGTTCTGTGCTCTTGGGACTTTCTTGAAGAGAATGTAATGAAACTTGGTGTGCAGTCATTCCATTTGTGCTTTGTATGGTATGAGATTCTCATCTTTCATCATATAATCATTGTTGACCTGACTGATGACCAACTATGAATCACCAAAGACTTTAAGGTTCTTGATTCTCCATTGTATGGCTATCTTTAGACCGATGACCAATGCTTCATATTTTGCTATGTTGTTGGTGCATTGGAAGTTAAGTCTAAAAGACTTTGGAATTGTATCATGATCTGGAGTGATAAGAACTATTTGTGCCCCCGCACCATGGTTTGTACACGATCCATCAAAATAAAGTTGCCATACCTCAATCCCCGGTTGTAGTGTCATGATAGATTCATCAAGTTAGTCAGAGATAATAGGCTAGTGGTCTTGAATTGGTGCCTCTACTAGTTGATCTGCTATCACTTGTCCTTTGATAGCCTTTCTGTCTACGTACTCAATGTCAAACTCGCTTAAGATCATTACCCACTTTGACAGTCTTCCTGTGAGTGCTGCTTTGCTTAATAGGTACTTGAGAGGATCAATATGTGCAACCAATTTTGTTTGGTGACTCAACATGTAGTGTCTGAGCTTCTGGGAAGCGAAAACAACTGCCAGGCATGACTTCTCAATGGGCATATAGTTTAGCTCATATCCAACCAAAGTCCTACTTAGATAGTAAACAGCCCTCTCTTTTCCTACGTCATCATGTTGTGCCAAGAGTACACCTAATGCTGATTCCATCGCTGAGATATATAGAAGCAATGGTCTACCTTGTACTGGTGGTACCAATATAGGAGACTTAAGAAGGTAGTCTTTAAATATCTGAAATGCCTGTTCACATTGCTCTGTCCATATGAACTTCATGTCTTTATGCAATAGGTGTTGGAATGGGTGGCACTTGTCTTCCAGTTGAGCTATGAAGCGTCTGATCGATTGGAGCCTTCCTTATAACCCTCTCAGTTGTCTCAGGTTCAATGGTGGAGGCATGTCCAATATTGCTTTGACCTTTGCCAGGTCCACCTCGATTCCTCTATGTGATACTATGAATCCTAGTAATTTTCCTGCTGTGACACCGAATGCGCACTTCTTTGGATTTAGATGGACTTTGAATTCCTACATTCTGTCAAAGATGGGTCCCAAAACCTGTAGATGATCCTTTCAAAGTATGGACTTAGCTAGTATGTCATGCACATAGTCTTCCATTGTCTTGTGGATGAGATCATGAAATATAGTTGTCATTTCCCTTTGATATGTCACTGCGGCATTCTTTAGACCAAAAGGAATTACATTCCAACAATATGTTCCCCAAGGACATGTGAAAGCTATTTTGTGTTGGTCCTCTGGCACGATCCTTATTTGATTGTAACCTGAAAAGCCATCAATGAGTGATAGCATTTGATCTCTGGCAGTTAGGTCTACTATCATATCAATGTTTGGTAAAGGAAAGTCATCCTTGGGACATGCTATGTTGAGATCTTAGAAGTCTGTGCAAATCCATATTTGACCACTATTCTTTGTGACTGGTACTAGATTAGATATCCAGTTTGCATATGGTATAGGTCTGATGAATTTAGCATCCAGGAGCTTTTTCAGTTCTGCCTTGACTAGCAATGCAACGTGAGGGTGCATCTTTCTTAGCTTCTGTTTGACAGGTTTAGCATTGGGTAGCAATGGGAGATGGTGTAGCACAAGCTCTAGATCTAATCCTGGCATATCTGAGTAGGACCATGCAAAATTGATCATTCTTTCCTTGAAGAAACTGATGAACTATTCTCTCTCCTCATGGGTGAGTGATTTTGCCAAGTAAATGTTCCTTGGGTTTTTGTCATCCCCCAAGTTGATTTCCTCTATTTCTTCTGCTAATAATGCTGATTTCTCCTTTGTTATGGGGAGGAGTTCTTTCTTTCCATCTTCTAGCACCTCAGTGAGGTTTTTTCTAGAAGATACGTCTTCTTTTAGCTTTTTATTATTTTGTTCTTTTTTTTATTTTGTGGACTGGAAAGAGGAGCTTCCTCCTCGAAATCTGTTTCTCTATCTAGGTTAATGGAGAATCATGCCTTGTGATTTCCTAACGGAATGCCTTCCCTGAGTCCCATGAAATGAGCTATCACCTCATCATTCTCAAAGACATCTAGATCAGGTGGCCCTTGTTGATACCACTCTATAAGCTCAGGGTGTACAAGACAAACACTTTCACTACTGTTTGGCTCTGGTTGACCGAATGGGACCGCTGATATGGTGCCTACAAAATTGGACTGTGATGTGGACGCACCACTTGAGGTTTGATAAATGACATGTTTGTCTATACAGGGTTGTTCGGTGATGGTAAGTTGGTCAAACAGGGCTGCTAGATTTATGATAATGTCAGCTCGAGGGGAAAAATATGGGATTGACGGTTCAGAGTCATAGAGGGATCTCCACTCATACTCATGGAAGTTAGTCTCAATGGAATGTTCATCCGATGTTTCACTTCCTTGGTTATCGTTGATTGCTAAGTGTATGTTTATTTGGGATTGTGTAGTCTCCTCTTCTACGGGTAGCAACTACGCTAATATGTTGCTTATTAGAACATGCTCTGTGTTGTGCCCCCGGTGCATCTCTACTATTTTCTCATGATGGACTTGAATGTCTTAGATCACAGGACTAGTGCTTTGTTGTCCATATCCAAAACCTCTTGTGTTTCTCTGGGTTGGTGGGAGAGGCAATTCATATATGTCTTCTTGTCTTTCCCCCATCCCAGTTGTACCATCGTACCCAAATCTTTGTATCATTCTGTAACCGTTACCATAGTTCGACAAAGGTAATGGAGGCCGGATTGTTTCAAGGGAATCTTGGTATAACCAGGTATTGATGTCTTGTTCAAAAGTATTTTCTTCTGCTATGTCTCCCCACCAAACAAAGGTTGTGGGTGGACATCTGAATAGAATAGGCTACAGAGTTTCTGTTACAATAACAGGTTGTGGTATGCCATGACTTCTTGGGCTTTGAGGCATGTGTGTGATGGTAAAGCCTCTTCATATCTATATTCACCATAGACCTTATCTGTGATGGATATCTTGCCTTCTTTCTGTGTGATATCTTTAAGATTTGAATCTGAAGAGGATGAGATGCTTGCATCTTGTTTAATGACTATCTTTCCTGTTGCTCGTGTGACATCCTTGGGATTTGAATCTGAAGAGGATGGGATGCT
>MU226255.1:2038246-2048486 GCA_018584345.1 Thuja plicata
GTGATATCTTTAAGATTTGAATCTGAAGAGGATGAGATGCTTGCATCTTGTTTAATGACTATCTTTCCTGTTGCTCGTGTGACATCCTTGGGATTTGAATCTGAAGAGGATGGGATGCTTGCATCTTAGTTCGATGGTACCTGGTTATCAGTGCTAATTTGGACCGCATTACAATATTGGAAGGGATTGGGATCTCCCTCTATGATGATCTCCTCTCCCTGGTGTGGGAATTTGATGCATTGATGGTATGTTGAAGGTACAGCTTGCATTTCATGTATCCAAGGTCTCCCTAGTAACATGTTGTATCCCAACTCAAGGTCTAAGATTTGGAAGGGTGTGTTTTTTACCACAGGACTAATGTGAACAGGTAGAATGATAATACCCTTAGAGGACCTTTCCTCTTCATCATAGGCTCTGATATTTATCCTCCTTATGACATCAATGCTTGATTCTAAATAGCCCAGTTGCTTGATTAACTTTAGAGTACAAATGTTTAACCCAGCTCAACCATCAACAAGGACCCTATGGACAACACTTTTGTGGATCTGGACAAGTAAGTGTAGAGGATCATTATGTAGGGGTTTATGCAGTGGTACATCACGGTTTGTGAATGTGGCATGTTTGTTAGCTGCTATATGGTTGACCATTGTTTGGAAGCTCTTGGGTGTTATGTCCCTTGGGACAGCTGCATTCTAAAGTGCTTGGTCAAGTGCCAGTTTATGCTGTGGAGATATGCGCAATAGGTCAAAGATGGAGATCTGGGCAGGTGTGCACTTTAGTTGGTCCACTATGCTTGTTTACGGATCCGAGTTTGCTATAGGATTGGCTGATGTAGTAGCTAAGGATGGTACTCCTTGCAAGATGACTCTAGCACGATGTGTTGTTATAGCACAATTGTTACCTTAGTCTCTGATAGTGATTGTAGCCACATGGTTATCTGAAGGATTGAGGCAATTGATGACATTATCACTGTTGGCATATGTATAGTTAACTTGTTTTGTTTGGCCCCCAGACCCAGAGGATTTTCCCTTGTTGTGATCATGAAAGGTATCATTGAATATAATGTGATCAATTGTGCCTTTGGTTTGAGTATCTATCACATCGATGATCCATGTGTCAATCAGATCTTGATAGCATGTTTCAATCAGTAGCAGTTGGCCATTTTCTACCCTTTCACCCGATAAAACTCGTAGAAATCTTTGTCAATATACCACCTTGGTTTATTTTCATCTTGTTCAAAGTCCTTGATTTCTGGGAGAGTGATAGTGTTTGATTGTATCAACTTGTGTAAAGCTTATTCTATCGGCTCTCCCAATGGTGTGAAATCTCGTTGTTGGAATTGAAACTGTGGTTTGCGTTGATTCTATTGTTGACTGTTTGACACAATGGCTGCTTGTACAGTGGGAGGTTGGTTTTGGGTGTATGCTTGTTGAGTGGGCCCTATGGGTTTTTGGTTGGCCACAGGTGCGTCTTGTAGTGACATCTTAGGTTGTGCATAGTTGACTATCTTCACATCAATGACACCATCGCTAGTGACATTTTTGTTTTTGTTCCACCACTTAGATTTTTCCGTTGCATTCTTACTTGTATTTGTTTGTGTGGGATCTGCAAGGATTCCTCGTTTGACTAAGTTCTACTCACAACAAACTCCTTGTTTGATGAGTTGTGTGAAGTTCAGAGCTAACTGTAACTCTGTTGTGAATGACATGTCTATAATTAGATTGTCAACAAACATGACTATTAAGTCTTGTTCGGGCACATCATATTTTATACGATTTTCCATATTCCTCCATCTCTGCAGGAATTTCACAAAAGACTCTCCATCTTTTTGTTTGATATCGCAAAGGTCCTTGATGCTGACCTTGCGCTTGATGTTATGATGGAAGTGAGCTATGAACTTTTCAGCTAATTCTCCCCAAGACTAAATGCCATGAGGTAGATGTGAGAACCATTCCATTGCTGGTCTGGCCAAACTTTGTGGGAACAGTGGCATTAGATATGTCTCATCATGAGCGACTTCGACACAACTAGCAAAAAACTCTTGGATATGCTTAATAGGGTTGGTACTTCCCCTATACTTGTCAAATTTCAGTACCGAGAAGTGATTTGGGAATGGAGACATGTGAAGAGAATGGTCAAAGGGATATGGGTATAAATCCTATGGGGTATAGGATTTAGCTTGCCCATGATTTTTCATATCCATCATTTGGGTTTGAAGGGTTTGCATTTGTTGCATTAGCATGTCCATTTGATATTGAGGCTGGTGTGTGTGGACATTCCTTTGTGTCGTGGTGGGTATGAGGCTGCGCCTTTGTGTCCCTTGAGTAGGAACATAGGATTTCATCCTAGGGACTTGATATTGATTCCCCACCGAGTGATTTGTAATTGGAGGGACATGAGTAATCCATGGTGGGTTTTGATGTGTTTGCTGTTGTGACTGAAACTGGGGTTGATAATGCTGGGGTAGGTATTGATGCTACTGAGGTTGGGTTTGAAACTGGGGTTGTTGTTGCTGAGGTTGGATTTGAGGTAACTAAAGCTGGGGTTGCTATTGCAGGGGTTGGAACTGAGGCAACTGAAGCTGGGGTTGCTGTTGCGGAGGTTGGGGTTGAGGCAACTAAAGCTGGGGTTGTTGTTGTAGAGGTGGGATTGGTGTCGGCATGGGTAAAGATGTAGCCTTGGGTGAGCCTTGACTGTAAGTCGTTCCTGCAGAGATGGATCCTTGCGGGCATGATGTGTTGATCCCAAGACTAGTGTGAATTGATTGCAGTAGTGGCATAGTTTCAGAATAGTTGGTGTTTGGTGGGATGGAAGGCATAGTATGAGAGCTTGATTGTCCTGGCCATGAGACCAAAGGTAGAGGCATACTAGTGACCATAGGTGCACTTTGTTGCGAGCCTGTCATGCTTTGAGTAGAAGATGTGCTAGCCTGGGTCAGGTCATTGGTTTGATTGGATACAGTCTGTGTCGATGTGGGTAAAACTAATGGTGGAAATATCTGTGACACAACAAGTAGTATCTGAGGAGTGTGAGTAGTGTTTTGACTTGCGAGAGGATTTTTGGGCCATATAGTCGATACACTGAATTCAGCGGGGAGTTTGACTCCCTTCTTTATTAACATGGCCAAGTAGCGTTCAGGGTTCCTCTCTACAACAACGTTAACTACTTTTGTGGAGTAAGCACCTTGTTCCACATCTTCAAGTTCTTCTTCTATGATATCTTGGAAAAAAGCTGCCACACGGGGTTGTTCAATGAATAGAGCAGAACTGGTGTTCATGAAGGGACCGTTCTCTTGCTCTGTTTCCCAAGTGGGAAAATGGTTGATATATGACTCATCAGGTTGAGTTCTAGCCTTAGACCTTGTGTAAGGTCCTCCATGAGGTATTTGAGACATAGTGCGGTCCAGGTTTTGTAACTAAAACAAGTGATATAAAGCAAACAAAGAAGAGGATCCTTTCTAAGAAAAGTCCGAGTTATGTTTTGGACAAGGGTAATTCTAAGGAAAGATTTTGATATAACTTGATCTCAAAGTGGTGATGATAAAAGATAAGATTTGCCGACCTTTTCTTTGGACAAAGTCAATTTGATAAAGATGATGATGTTTGATATGATGAGATCAAGGTATTTTGAGTCTGAGCTTTTGAACTAACATGTTTTTGACAATAGTCATGCTTTACAGAGAAAGGGTAATCTTTAATGTTTAGAGATTCACGCAATGTTCTTCATGTTTTCCTGGGATAGACACTAGTTTTGGACACCAAATGAAGAATTCTTTCAAGGTTTTAGGTCAAAATAGGAATATATTATATTTGGTCAAATGCGGTACAATTTCACTGATTGTAGTAAAATAACTGGTCGATTATGGTAGTTTATCACACAATGCTTCTGATTTGAAAGATAGTTGACGTTGACAACCCTAGACTTTAACACATTTGACTCATTTTGACAGTTTGGATGTTTTGTTTTGTGTTTTCAGAAACTGATCAAAGAGACAAGCACAATAGACACTGTGTTTTGAAGAAAGAAGACTAAAATTGTGTATGTTCTACAACTTTTTTCAAGTTGCTAGGTTATCATGAGGTCTCAACAATGAATAGTCAGATTAATCTAGGTCAATGGCTTTAGAATACAATGTTATAGGCCCAATGCTTGAATGTACGTTAGCTCACACAGCAATTGTCATGCTACTAGGACACGAAGGTCCACGACATAGGTGCCCGTGTTTTTGCCGTTTCCAGGTATTGTTTCCGTGGAGTGAAGATCTCTTTCACTACACAAATACCGTGGGACACATATGTTGGGAATCTTGGGGGGAAATTTTGCAACCCATTGCACTATAATAAGGTATCTATTTGGAGGTAAAACAGGTTGGCCTCTAATTAATCAAGGTTGTAGTAAGGGTCTGTGGTGTCTCTCCAATCGGTTTGTACGTGTGTGACTCACTTAAGAGCCTAGTTGACCATGTTGGCTCCTTAGGGATATTCACCCGATCCAGAATATTATCAACACGCCTCGCCTGAGCTTGGCTAGATAAGATGAAACTTTGGTTCGTGCCTTGTTTATATACCGATCAAAAGGATTACCAGTTTAAGGTCATTCTCTGAGGAAGAAGCGCATTCCCTGGACAGGCCTTTCTAAAAAAGAGTAAAGGTTTGTAATCTAACAGTTTGTGCAAGTGCACCCAAAACTCAAGAAACAAGGTAAATCGATTAAGCTTGAAAGTTTGAAATGTGAACTAAGCTACACCACCATACAAGCACCAATGTTCAATTTTAAGCCCAAAAGTAGGTGTTGATTGCTTTGATCAATTTTATTGCACCAAATTGAGAGATTCTTTGCCTTTGTTCATTTTTAATCCTGACATCAATTTTAAGCCCAAATCCAAAATATGAGATGTGATATGTTTGCAAGCACTGTTCTTTTTAAACCCAAGTCAACAAATGAATTCCTTTTAGTTTGCTTTGTTTAAACAGGTTAGTACCAAAAAGGATTATTTGCAAAATGAGAATATATGTAACTTTGAAATAATGAATGATGCTTACCAAAACTTACCCTTCTCTGTCCTCTGTGATTTAACCCAATCCTGCACAGAAACCAAAAAAATGTTAATTTAGAAATAGCTGGGCAGAAGATTTGGATCAAATATTGTAATATTGCTGCGATTGCGGCAAACTTCTTGCAACTGCAGTCAACTTCTGTCAATTGTGGTAAAGCACTGTCAACTGCGGTAAAATGCAATCGATTGCGGCACGGATCAGGCAACTGTAGCAAAATTATTTTGATTGTGGCATAGATCTTACAATTGCAGCAAAGTACCTAAAGAATGAAGACAGAAATGGCCAGAAAAATACTATGAAAGCCTGCAATCAATTGCGGTATTAAACCAGTCGATTGCGGCATAGTTTTGACGATTGCGGAAAAAATACCAGCAATTGCGAAATAATACAAGTATCGAAGAAAAGTCCAATTTTTAAATTTATGACCATACGGTCGTGGTTGATCAATCTGGTTCTTCATCTGCAAGAGATTTTGGGCTATTTGATTCACGTCGGGTTCACCAAAAATGTACGCCTCTTCTTTCGATTCATGATCTGGGGATTCCCAAGCTTTCCAAAGGCATGGGTCAGTAGCAAAGGTTTCACAATTGATATAAACCAAATACACAATACTACCAAACGAATAATAATGAAACATAATCAATAAAATGTACAAGCAAGAGAAAGGAAAACAAATGAATGCAAACCCCACGATGCTTGAAGCTTCTATTGTCTCTCTCTACTCCTTTTGAAATGTTGTTCTTGATGCTCAGTATTGGCGGGGCAACGTCTATGACTTGAGAAGTGTTGAGAATTTGCTCGTTGAAATGGGTGTGTGATCGCAAGATGGCTTGAATGCTAGAACCAAACTAATAGAGTAATGGTGCACGAGAGCTTGAAATCCTAGATCCTTCAAATGGTTATGAAGGGTTTATTATATAGGATTTGCTGATGATATGAACAATTGAGATCAATCCCAGAGATAGGGAGATGAACGGTTGAGATAAAAAGGAACTAGAGAGGTCTTCAGTAAACTCCACCTCTTCATTTGGTATAGAGGAGATAGAGTTTGGTTGACTGAAGAGCTAATTATGAGTTATCTTTTTTAACTGAAGAGGTGGGTGAAGTTACCTATGTGGACTGGAGAGATGGGTTGAGTAACCCATGTGATTTGATTGGAGTTATCTCTTTGAAAATAAATGAATATTTAATTCATTTATTTAATAATTGTTTTCAACATGTGAGATAATTGAATTCTTTTTGATTAAGAATTTCTTTATTTGATGAAATTAAATTAATTTAATTTGAAATTAATTTAATTGGAAGAATTTAATTAGCACGTTTAAATATTTGAATTTAAACTATAGGAAATTGAGTTTAATTAATTAATTAATGATAATTAATCAATTAAAGCTAATTAATTAAATAAAATTAATTATTTAATTAATTTTGGGAATCTGATTAGATGATTTGGGGAATGAATTTAGAGGAAAATAGATGATTAATTAATGATTAAAAAACCATTAATTAATAGATGAAAATTAGTGTTTTTAATGTAAATACGCAAGCCTGTCCATTTTAGGGTGTCTACAGTTAGTACTGGTCCACCAAACTAGGGGGCAATTCTAAATGTCCTAAAAAAATCCCTAAAAATAAAAAAACTCATCAAAAATCCTAAAAAGATCAAAATATCCTGAAAAAAATCAATCTTCATAAAAATAATCAACAAATTGCAAAATCTCAAGCAATAAAACCAACTTTGGTTATCAACAAAGCAAAGGGTGATCAAGACAACTCAATCAAATTCTAAGACCATGAGCTTTGCAAATCAGCATCAGGCCCATATGACACAGCTTTATTAGCTATCAAATCTCTCAGCAAGCAAATTGGTGACCAAGCCAATCAATCAATGTCAACACAATGAGCTTTGCGAATCAACATAGGGCTCATCTGACATGGCTTGATCAGCTACCCAAAATGATCAAAATCAATCAAATCAATCATCTTACAGTGATGGATACACTCAAAAATAGATAGATCAGTCTTATATGAGTCATCTATTTCTGAAACTAGGCACAATCAAGCATCAGAGAATCAAGCCAATCAAGAGAATCAAGTTGAATCAAGGAACAAACAACTGTTGACTAGGTCAGTCAGTCGGTCAGATGTCAGTCTATATTTCACGGTTATGATCTTACGCTACTCCAGGATCCACCAAGTGAGGAGAGTATCTATGATGGATCATGACTTATTTTCTTTTATTAATGTTTGTAGAATGTTTCAATTCAATTATGGGGCCATGATGATTTAAAATAAATGTGGTAGGCGTTGTCACTTATCTGGCAGCCATGCAGTTCCATGATCTGAGATTAACCCCGGGAAAGAATCAGACATTCCCTCTTTGTTATCTACTTTTTTATTACCAATAGAATCATAGCGGTATCCAGATGGTCTGAGATCTCGGTGCATTGGATTTCTATCTTGGTTTTTTGTCTTTCTTTTCAAAATCAAGAGTTCATAATGGTATCTAGATGGTCAGAGATCTAGGTGTATTGGAATTCTATCTTGGTTTTATTTTTATTTTTTAGATAGTCAATGAGCAAAGCGGTATCCAGATGGTCAATATATGGTTGCTTTTGGCTCTCTTTATTTTCAAAATCAGAGATCATTTTTGTATTTTGTATCCAGATGGTCAATATTTGGGTGCACTAATTTCTCTTTCTATTCAATCTCTCTACTCCTTCCAGTTACAAGAGGTCATAGCGGTATCCAGATGAACAATATCTGGGTGCATTGGATACTCTTTGGAATTTCATAAAAAGATGCAATGATGACGAAAATTGGAAACACGACAGTGACTTGGGTCACCCATCCATCCTATCAATTCATATCTATCAATCGTCACCCATCTTTCTAAATCAAATCATAAATTGATCCCAGAGAACAAATTCCATTTCACTTTCTTCTAACTAACACATGCATTACTCAGATATTTTGTGCATAGTAGATTCCATTCATCCATTTATGTGCATCAAAAAATAAAATAAACAACAACATCTGCATACATAGTAATCATAATAAAATGCATCCATAAACATCTCATATAAACATGCATATCATAAAGCACCATCCTGCATACATATGTCAGTATCATAGGAAAAGTAAATCATACATCTAAGAGTCTACATAATAGAATCAAATTGCATAAACATTTCACCATATAAACATCATCATGTAGAACCATACATATAGAAAGTAAACCAATGCACATCATATAAAATCAATAATTGCATCTCATATAAATCTCAATATCTGAGTACAATGAACGGTCGCAAGTCTGAACAAAAGAAGGTGATCAAAATGATGTCATCTATTAGTATATCAAGATACAATGTCGGTACAACATCAGATAAATATGTGGAACATCACTACAAAAATTGTACAACATGATACAAAATGAGCATAGTCATCAGAATCAACTGGAACTACCACCACCCTCGCCACCAGGTAGACGAGGGGGTGGCATATCAAATGCAGGCCTTTGCGGCAGACCAGGAGCTCCAATACCACTGTGTTGGGACCTCTGCACCCTGCTAGATCTCTGCAAAGCTATATAACTAGCCACACGCTGAGTTGAAGGAATGACACCCTCATAATGGCACCACAAGTAGTCTATCTCTCTCTGGGCCTCACGCCCAGATCTCCAAAACTGATCAAGAACATCACAATGAGGCACATCCTATACACCATCAGTAAACACTCTGATCTCTGAACGAGCATGTCACTCTCTATCCTCTGTGGCAGTAGCCCTAGCCTCCCCTATTGTGACCCTACTCTCAAAGGCAATGGATCGTGCATCAAAAGAAGCCAACCTAGCCTGCAGATCGCATATCTGTTGTGTAAGACAATAAACCTCTGAGGGATCAGTGTCCATCACCCCCATTGCCACATCTATCTCCCCCTCCTTGCCTCTACCTCCCAAATCCTTAGCTCCTCTCCCCCTCACAAACCAAGAGTCATCACTACCCTTACTATCTCCAGTACTACTACTAGTACTACTAATCCCAGTAGTAGTGCTAGAACCTGAACCCTCCACAACCACATTGTCTATCTCAATATCATGTTGTTAGAAACACTGAGAGGGGGGGTGAATCAATGTTTATCTTATTAATTATATTTCAGCCAATTAAACATATATCAAATGTGCATCCAAAGAAACATAACACAAGAACACATAACACATGATATGATTACGGAGAACCTTGATCAAAGGAAAACTCTGGTGGGGATTAGTACCCACAAAATATTGTACTAGGTATAATGAACCTGTTAAAGTTCCTTTGCCCTTTTAGAAGTAGTCTTTACAAATTGAGTACAATGACCTGGTTAAGGGTCTGACCCTGTTAAGAGTCTTTTACAATAACCCTATTAGGGGTGGTGGACTCACTGTCCAATAAGATGAAGGCTACAACCCTCTAAATGTTGATATGCACTATATAAAAAATGAACTGCTGTAGTGACACTATTGTCTGATCAGTTCCATGTATGTGTGGATGCTCTTACTTCTTCAAAGAGCTATATCATCTTTTGACTTCATTATACTATCCCTCTGTAACTTCTTCTTACACAATAATCAACTTCTCTTGCATGCTGTAACATAACAATACATTACATACTTATATCTCTACAAATGAATAGGCGCGACCCAAAACATAACACTTAGTCGACCTCTTAACAAAATATACAATGCTTTCGAACAAGTCGGCTCAAGCGTGTTTACAACAACATTAACTACATCATAAAAAACTTATAACTAAAGGTGCATAGCCTTAGCATCACAAAATAATACATGCTGATCAAAACAGTAGTCGGCTTTTGTGCTCTGTATTCTGGACTGTTTCCTAGACTGTAGTGTACTAATCTATCTATAAATTTTTCATACTAATGTTCCATACTTTGCGTGTTTGGATATAGTATGTATATACACCATAGAGTATATATCTAAGCACGCATATTCTGGTGTGATCTCTAACACGCACGCTGATGTGTTGATCACTGTATCTGTCTGACTGCTCTATATTTTGTACTTAGTCATTTTATCTATTAAGTTATCTTTGACAGAAACTTAGTATGACTTTGTTGCCATGATTGACAACACAAAATAAGTCATGCTTCCTCAGGAAGTCAACTTTCCAACAATCTCC
>MU226255.1:2097625-2127748 GCA_018584345.1 Thuja plicata
GATTTGGCTCTCAGTACATTCGTATCACCTCCATAGATGGTTGTAAGGGCATCCCACATCTGCTTTGCGCTTGTACAATCTTTGATGTCCTCAAATTCATGATAGTTCAGAGATGATGCAAGTTCCAACATTGTTTGATTATGTTCATGCTTCTCTCTTAGTTGTGCAGCATTCAGAACTCCAGTAGGGGCTACATATTCTATTTCAATATGTCATTTAACAGAATCACCAATACTAGCCAGGTGAAGTTTCATCAAACTTTTCCATGCAGGAAATTTTTCCTTGTTGATCTTTGGTCCATCCCTTTTATACATCTTGATCTTTATCTCCAAGTACCTTCAAACTTTTTCAAGAGAACACAACTTTGATACCAATTGTTAATATGAATTCAGAATAACTAAGAGTGGGGGTAAATTAGTTATCCTTAGGTCTAGATGTGCCCATATAAAACTTTAAATCAACTGCAACAACTCAGATTTGCTTGGCAGTAATAAACAATTAAAGTGTGCAGTTTACTATACTAATGAAATAAGCTTGTAGAACTTAACAGTAAAACACAACAATAACATTCACACATTTTGACACCATGATTTAACATGGAAACCCAATATGGGAAAAACCACCATTAACATACTACCAAAATTTTACTCTTATGAAGTAATGCCCTGTGAGGAGCCAACCCTGTTAAAGGTTACAAAACACACTGTCAAATGTGACCTGGTTAAAGGATTTAATCACTCTGTTAGGAGTGGCCTTGTTAGAGGACTTAGAACATTTCAATATGAATGTCACCTTGTTCAAAGGATTTATACAATGACTGTTAGGTCAACCTGGTTAAAGGATTTGAACTGATACAATGGCTCGAAAGTAATCAGCAGGTGTGATCTGATACATACAACTTACTTTGCAAATCCATATCCAGTTTTAGCTCTAATACTAATTCACTGAGTGGCCTCCATTCTCATCTCAAACTTCAAATCTACTTGGAAATCCATCAAGAAATCTCTCTCTGCTTCTCTGCTCAGCCTTCTTCTAGGTCTTGCCAATCAGTCAATTAACCATGCAACACTTTGCATTCAACTTCTCCTTGCACTTGGATACTATAACAATAACCACAGTAGGTTATATTATACCTCTTCATCTAGGTCAAATAAATATTTTTCCGCTTAACTAAGATCATAGATCTTAGGTTAGGTCAGATCCAACGGATCTTTCCATCTTTACATTTAATTTACTTCTCCAATACAGTCATTAATTAACAATTGAATCCATGTGCTAATAACGGTTTCCCATGCATTAAATGAATATGGACCAATCTTAATTAATAATGCATATCCCAATAAAATCAATTATGTTGGCCATAGATCTCAAATCTCCTCACTAAACAAAATATTGTTGCTCGGCCTTTCACTGTCTCCCTCAGCATTTCACTGGCGCTTGACATCATCTTTTCTTTGCTTGGCATCACCTTTCACTTTGTTTGGCATCAACTTTTCTTTGCCAGTGAACTGTCAGTGCTAGATAAACAACGTATCACTTTGCCAAAGTGCCAAATGATCAAGTACCCTATTTTATACTCATAACTCAACCATTTCCTTGGTCTTCTTTTTATCCCATTCTTTTCAAATCTTCATCAATCAATGGATAAGGTACTCAAACATACAGTGATAGTCTCACCAGTTAAGGTTTGACATCAATGACAAAATAACAATTTTATATATTGTAGCAATATTTCCAACAGAGGCCACATATACGCCAACCAAAGCATTACTCAAGGTACACACATGATCATGAATGCAATGCAGTATTCCAGGTCACTACTCAGAACACACTAAGGATACTATGTAGGGACTCTAGTGGAGTGTAATCACTTGGCTCATACTAGCTCAAGGGGTATGTGGTATGGTAACACAACTCACTCGAGAGGCCTCATATCGTGCCCTTGTACCAGCTTGCGTAGGAGACTGGTTGTCGTAGAGACACTACACCCTCACACTTGGCTCGTACTAGCCCAAGAGATATATGGTATGGTAACTCAACTCCCTCGAGAGGTCTCATACCATATAGGTGTTCTCTTATCTTGCATTAAATTTTATTACCCATGTATTTATTTGGTTATCACTTTATTAAACCTCTTCACGTTACCTTGTCAAACACTTCCCGGTCGGGGTAATCGTGAGAAGCCACTCCACATGTCTACCCATACATACCCTTTCTCATCATACAAAGAGTTTCATAAGGCAATTCATTTTCCCAATCCAACCCCCAATGATCAAGTACTCAATTGGCTTATATCCAGGAGTTTGGATCTTACAAGATCCACCATAGGCATGCTCACGTGCACGTGGGTGGGCGCAACCAACCCCACGTAACTAATGAAGAAATCAAAAGCAAGGGGATAGATATAGGAAAAGAACAAGAAGAAATAACATAAATCACTCAGGAATCACGACCAAGTGGAAACCAAAAGAGAGATAACAAATCCTGGCAAATCGGCCAATGGCCAAATCCATGAAATTACGATGACGAAGCACTTTCGGATCAGGATACAAAAATACTTTGAATGCCTTTTATCCATTATGACTCCATGATCCTAATCCTTGTAGAAAAGGCTACCAAAAACACAAATCAACATAAGCGAACAAGGCAATAGACAAATTTTGAGTGACACACAAAACAAGGTGATGCCAAAAACACCCAAAATTCAACCATCTTGGAATTTCAAGAAATTAAAAACTCATTTCTAAAATATGCCCAAATTCCCAAAAATCAAATAAAATTCAAGTTTTGGGCACACATAAAATCTAGCAGCGTAACTAGGTAAAACTTCAATTTCTAAAGTATGAAAATACATAAATACTCATACCCACCCAACCGGGTCATGGAAATGCATGAAAACGGAGGGGAACACTAATTATCAACCCCCAACCATTTAGCAATTGAAATAATTGACTAAAGAGGAGTAAAATAATAAAAATGAGAAAACCCTACCTCACTCCAATTACTCAAAACCCGAATGAAGAGAGAAATATGAAGAAGAGTCCAATCAATCTAAAAATCACGGAGAAGATGGAGATCCCCGCTATGAATACAACGAGCCTATCCTCGCATCGATTCAATGAGCCAATCTCCCACAATGAGAAAAAGACCAAATTCTCCAAAGAGGGTTTTGTGGAGAAAACTCAAACTTTCAAAAACATAAAATGAAAAAGTGAAGTGAAAAACTCACTTTTTGCCTAATATAAGAACTTTTATAAAAGTGACTTATAAATTAGAATATTAAGCCACTTAATAGACTAATTGGCAATTTCTCAAAATTAATTAAAATAATTCCAGGCATTTGAAATTCAACTACGAAAAATTAGCCACACAAATAATTAAAATAAAATAAAACATTAAAATTCCCCTAAAATGCAATTAAATCAGCATTAATTAATAATTTCCGTGACAAATATGAAACACTAAATGCATAAACACGCTCACTGTTCATTTCACATAATGCATTATGAATCTAGATTTACCACACTAATCAGAGGGTTAACAATAATAACACTACTACAGATATGTCGCCCATATAGGGACAACATTGGCTCAACATGAGCGGTCAAGGTCACTATCTCCTGGTGCCTGTGTTGGGGATATAGGTACACACTCAAATCCCATACTCAGGATGAATGTACCTAGTACCTATTTATTAAACAAGCAAACAACAAGTGTAGCTTCTCAATCATATAGACAGCCAAAGCACAAACAACACATATACACGTTGAAGGAGAATGAGACATCATGTAGATATCGCAAGAAAGTGACTATGACTCGGTATCACTTCGTACTAGCACCAACAGGAAAAATGCATAGCGGTGGTGCAGTACAACATAACAATATATAATCACATGATAACATATTAAAACTAAAGTATTTAACTAATCATTTTCATCCATCTGAGCATGTATCTACTGAAAGCAAAAGATAGATATACACAACATATAAGCCTCAGAATAAAGAGTCCAATAACATCCATCGAATATAAATATAATCCACAGTCTAAGTCCAAATACAAAATAAACCAAGCATCATCATAAAACATCATGTCACATCACTAGCATCATCATGTAGATATGATCAAACTTAATAGCAACATCATCTAACATCTAACAACTATGATACTGGAAATCAAAATAATGTAAGGTCATTGTAGCATCTCATCATGCAAATAATCCAGTAATAATCAAAGTGTCTCTTAGGTCAAAATAGCCATGGAACATAATGCAAATACGGGAGGCACTACAAAGCACATTGTTGGATTGATGGGTGAGAAACAAGTGTTTAAATGGAGTGAGGAAGCAAAGAAAGACTTGAATTACGTTAAGGAATCCATTGAACATACACCTACCTTGATGAATCTAGACTTTCAAAAATATTTTATTATCCATTGCTACACTTCTGAGCATACTATCTCAGGTATTTTTTTATAGAAGAATGATCAAGATGTAGAAGCCCCTATAGCTTTTATGAGTGTCTCATTGAAGAAGCATGAACTTAAGTATTCATTAACAGAGAAATAAGAATTCATTGCGGTTAAAGTTTTTAAGCAGTTCAAGTATTACATCTTACATTCTCACTCTATTGTTTTTGTACCTAACCCAGCCATGAAAAGTATTTTAGCTCGGCAAGATGTTGGGATAAATAATCGGGCTACATGGGTTTCTAAAATTCCAGAATTTTACCTAGACATTAAGCCAATAGGGGCCAAGGCTTATGTCGACTAATTACAGAGAATAAAGATGATGGGGATGAATAACTACCATTTTTTACTAGTTAGCATACACAATATGTGGTAATTTATAAATGTAGCATATTATTTGACATATGGAGGATGCCTTGATCATCTTTCTCCCAGGGAGAGGAGGAACCTAAGATTAAAGTCTGCAAAATATGTAATTTCTAATGCTATGTTATACAAGGAATGTCTGGATGGAACCTTCTTGATATGTTTTGATAAAGAGCAACAAGAGAGTCTCTTGAAGACATTCTATAGCGAGACTTGTGGCAGTCATTTCTCTTTCATAGTCACATCTTTCAAAATTCTTAGAAACTGCTACTATTGGTTGGGCATGTTCAGGGATGCCTATGTTGGAATTATGATAGATTTTGGATTTGATATGAAGATTTGAGATTTTCATTGATGGCATCTCCACAACTCTAGTAGATTTGGTGAATAGGTTTCAATTACCTAGCGATAGGATGAATAGGTGAAGTAGTTTATGCTAAGTGTTTTGATCGGTTAATAAGAAGATAGTAACAGAAAGTGTTTTGATTAGCGATCAATTTTTCAAGCACATTGGGAGGTGAAGATATTATTAGTGCATCACTATGGTCAGACAAGCCTAGATTTATGACCAACAATTAACTCAACATTTTGTGGAATTTAGTGTTTTGGTGTTGTGTTCAATGTGAACTGGTTGAGTTACCAATTTGTTCCTGATGATTAGATGGTCAAGGCAGTTAAGTTATTGTCATTTTTTTTAATAAATATTTGTATTATGTTTTGGGCTAACATGTTAGGTTTGTTTGGTATGGATTTTCATGAGTTAGGTCAATGCTTTGGGCTGACTTGTGGATTTTTTTAAAGTTTAACCGACTTAAGAAGATCATTATAAAGGCAAGCTAAATCAATTGATTTAGGGTTGTAGATTGTGTTATTGTTGGTTGCAATTAGAGAAGGAGGCAGAATATTGCGCCAAGCGTTCAGAGATTTAATTGGATCTTACAGGCAAGCGGTACCATTTCTAGATCATGTATTTGAGTTCATTTCTCAAGGCTAACTCTAATAGGTTAGCAGGTTAAATCCCTTACCAGGGTGGACTCCAACAAGCCTTTTGTATAAATCCTTTAATATATTGACTCCTAAGAATGATCTCTAAATCCTCTAGCGAGGTAGATCCTAACAGGTCTCATTGTACTTCTAATAAGGTACTAGTCACTACTAACCGGGTGAGCCCCTAACATGGTATTGTAATCTCCTAACATGGAAACTCTTTTTACTATAGTGAAGAGATTTGTGCGTATTTGTGGGTTCCATCCCCACTGTGGTTTTCTCCCTCTAACAAGGGCTTCCACGATAAAAATAGTGGTGTTATGAGTTATGTTTTGTGGATGTTTGAATTTTTTTACTTCTACTACATAGTTACTCTTGCATGTTTTATTGCTTATACATTGATTAAAAGCATTAATCGATTATTGGTTGAATTAGTATGTTTCATGCTTACACTAATTCACCCCCCCTTAGTGCTTCTATATACTAACAATTGGTATCAAAGCCTAGTTCCCTTGAAGAATCCTAACAACTTGAGTGAGATCCTTAAGGAATACATGCAGTTTTATAAAAGACAACTCAAAGAGGCTGGGGATATGATTGAGAAACTTAAGGACCAGTTGAAGATTTCTAGGGCTAAGAGACAAGATTTGGTCTAACAATTGAGTAAAATCCAAGATCTTATTGAACACCTATATGAGAAAAGTGTTTCTGATGAATCTGAGGTTGAAGTTGTGGAAAATGAATAGCTAGCTAAGCACAACAAGGACATGCATAAGGTATTGGAAAAGTTGAAGAAAGAAAATAAGAACATGCAAAGGGTGTTAGAAAAATATTTCTCAATGAGAATGGGTGAAGGGTTAGAATCAAGGAAAGCTACAAATGAGTCTAAGAAAGTTGCAGAGGATGCTGTCAAATCCAAAGATGAAATCTTAATGACTAAAGTGGATGATCTTTTAAGATATGAGAAAGAGGTTTCTACATTGCATGATTCAAATGTGGAATATATAGAAGTCCTAAGGATGAATGAAGATCTCATAAATGAGAATTAAAAACTTAAAGAAGAGTTGAAGAGTGCCAATGATGTATTGGACAAGTTCAACAAGAGATCTGCTAAACTTGATGAACAACTCTCTAGCCAAAGGAGAATTGGTGAGATGCAAAGTTTAGGGTTTTCAAAATTTGAAGTTGGTGAGTCATCTGGTACAAAGGAGATTCATGATAAAGGTGAGTAAGCACCTAAGGTGAACAAAAAAGTTGGTAAGAGGATTTACATACCAATATGTTTCAATTGTCACAAGGAAGGACATACTGCTAATGTTTGTTGATCTAAACCTAATCCACATGTTCCTAGATTTGAAAATTCTTAGGATAGATCTGACGGTTATAAAGGGTAAACGTTAAGTTCATTTGTCACTTTTCATTCTATGAGCTAAGTAGTGCTTTTTTTATTGTTTCCTAAGTGATTCTAAAGAGATTCGGAGTGTTTGTAAATTGAAGGTTGTGATTTTGTGCTCGAATTGAAGCGGTGTCTGGAGAACCCCTATGGACGAACAAAGCGGTATCTTTCTGTGTTGTGGAGATTTTGTTCTTTGTTGATCACTGTTAGCATTATAAATACCCTTGTGTTGGTTGATATTATTGAGGAGTCGAGGCCAGTATTCAAGTTCACCCTCTGAAGGTGGTAGAAAATTATCTCGTTGGCACCTTGTCCTTGATACCTCATGGTGTTTTATTGACTTAGGATGTTAGATCGTTTGTTAATTTCAAGATTGAAGATCTTGGTTACAATACTATTTTCAATGCATTTACTAAAATATGCAATGAATCTTGGTTTGAAGGATGATCACAAGCATTTTACTGTGAAGGGTTTTACATATGTTGTTGACATACCTGTTGTGTTTGAATCTGATTAGATAAGATATGTACTTAGTCGGTTTCATGATCATTTCTTATGGATGGAGAGACCACATAATATTATGAAGGATATTATTTATGCGGTGACAAGTTTGTACACAACCGGTGATGTACTTGTTTTGAGAACAATTCCATATAGTGAGGTCACTTGCCTAACAAAGTCAAAACAAGATCAGTGTGCCATGAAAATCAATGACATAGAAGATATTGGGTGAATTTTTCTTCGATGGTGATTAGTTACAAAGTATATCAGTCGAGCTGATTGAACACTGTGTCTGGTGGTGGTATTCATGTTTCATATTGGATGGTGAAGGAGAATGCACAGTACGACCTATGTGAGGTCATGAGAGGTTAGTTCTTTGTAAACATGGATCAGATTAAGAAGGATAAGAAATAATCATTCAAGTATGGTTCCCTACTGGTATGTATATTTTTCTACTTGCAGAATTATTTTCCTATTATTGGTAAGATTTAGTGGTCGACTGATAGATTTACAGTAGTACAGATTAAGGAATGTATAAGGATTTTAGCAAATAACTTTAATATTACTATGTGGGTTAATTTCAAAAATTTCTAGAAATGTATGCATGAGAGAGAATGGATCCCAGCCAATAATGCAGAAAAGTGTAAAGATGATATATGTTTTGTTGTGGATACTGATACATGCATGATGTAGGCAGTACAACCAAAAAATCCTTGGGCTCTACCGATGGGTTATGAGGTAGATGGTGATATTATATCATTCATGCTGATGAATTATTGTCTAAACCAATTGATGCTAGTACTCCCAAGTTTGGTACCTCTGAAGAAACCTATTTGAAAATTTACTCACAGTATAGGAACTTGTGATAGAGAGAAGAGTGAGGAAACAAGTTGATGAGTTAGCAAAGAAGAGTGGAATAACAAGGACATGATGGATACTATCAGGAAGAAGTTTCTGACTATAGAGGCAGACACTTTTGTTTTCGTTGCATAAATAGAAGAGGTAGAGGTTGTAACTCCTACAACTGGTAAGGCAACAAGGAGTGCTACTAGGAGCTCTATAATGAAAAAGGAGGCTCCTACCACTTTTGTTGGAGCATGTCCTAAGAGGGAAGTTTCATCATTACCCGAACCTACAAAGGAAAAGGAAAAGGAAGTAGAGGAGACCCCTGAGGAAGAACAAAGAAATTACAAAATAAAAAGGGTAGTTACTCATGGCTATAAAGAGTTTAAGGGAAAAAGAAAAAAGAAGGTTATTGCTAAAGAAGAAGAACCTAAAACCGATTCAGACAAAGAGAAAGCAAAGTTGAAGGCTAGTGGCAAGAAATATAAAGTTGTTTGCATGACAATTAAGAAGTTAGTTGATCCTAATAATATAAGAATTTTGACTACATATACTAGAGCAGAGAGCATAAGGGAATATAGTAGTGTAAGTGATGCAAACCAATGTTATGATAAATTTGATCATGTAGATAAGAAAAAGATAGAAGATGCTATTGTATTCAGTCTTTTTTGTAGAGGACCTAGTGAACTACATAAGATGATACCTGGAACACTATACAAGAATATTGATACTAGATGGAGGTTTTCTCTGAAGCAACGTAGAGAAATGATGGAGAAATCATCAATCCTACTAAAGCCTAAATTGTCTATTGAAGATGTAAAGCTTATAATTGAGGCAATGAGACCTAGATTTAGAACAAGAAGTAGAGTAGGAAGAATATTAGTTGGTGAATCTCAGGAAATCCATGATGAGACAATTGACATCACGAAGAAGAAATTGAAAGACCATGAACCGATAAAAACTACTTATAAGGAGGTGACTGTAGATTAATTTGTATCTACTGAACAAGTAATAGAAGGCATTATAGGTGATTTAACTTCTGATACATGACAAAAGGATGCTATTGATATAGTTGCAAAAGTGCAAGGTAAAGAGGAAGCACAAAAGCATAAATTTGTAGAGGTGGTGATACATGTTTCAACTAATGTAGTTAGACAAACTGGTGAAGTTGAAAAGAAAGATGAAGCTGATATAGTACCACAATCAGTGAAAAGGAAATTAAATCTTACTGGAAGTTTGAGTTACAAGAAGAAGAGCAAGGAGATGGAGATTCTTGAGGAAGAAAATGAAGATGATATTAAAGAAGAGGATTTTGAGGTTATTCAAGGACCTATTGATATTACCAAAATGAGTCCTAGTGAATCAATGAGAATATCAGACATACTAAAGTTGAAAGATAAAAGAGACAAACTTAGACAAGAAAGGAAACAAGAACAAGCACTTCAGTTAGTTAGAGATATTCTGTCAGATCTTGTACCTGAAGTTGACTATGACCCCACTACTACACCGATTGAACAAATGGATAATTTTATCAATTTTATCACTAAGAAAGTTACTAGTTTGGAGGAGGCTTCTATGAATAGAGCTAAATTGGATTATGAGATAGAGAGGATTGATAAGTTGATGGAAACCATTGCATATGTAAAAGGAAAACTTACAGTTCAAATAAATGAAACTTTGAAGGAAGTTGGACAATTATTAGCCAAAGTTTCTAACTTTTCATTATTTACACAAGATTTGGAGCCCAAGCGGAATGAATCTCAACATGAGGTTAAATATTTAATTGCTATTTTTTATCCTATTGCACATTCAGCTACAAACTATAGATCACAAGTGAAGGTGATAAATAACAAGTTGAAAACATTGCAAGGAGAACAAGATAAGAGGATCACAACATTACTATGTGTGTGTACTTGGGTATCTAATGAAAATGACACAAACACTCAATAAGTCATTGCATTAGTCTAAAAGGTTAGATAAAATATTCAAAACCACTAATATCAACCTATTGCCTGCTAACTAGGAAGAGTGTAATTAGTAACATATCAGCCCTCAAAATATGCTACAAATCAGTGACGAATACAACCTAGCATGAAGGATTTTAGATTAAAACAAGTTAAAAAGATGAAAAACAAGCATTCTAGCTCTAAGCACGTGAATATTTAACAATGAAAAAACATGGAATAAGAAGTGCAATATGATTCTAAGAGTAATTCAATAGCATAACAATGTATTTTTGATCTAATGTGAAGGCTTATTTCCTCTCAAAAATGGCTTTTATTTATAGAAGAATGAGAGAGAGAGAGGGGGGGGGACAAGGTAAATTAATGAGTGAAGGGGCTCATTAATGAAGGTGTAAGAGTCATTAATGCCCAAGGCATTAATAAGGCATGGGAGAGACATAGGCTTAAGACATCTTCATTAATAAGGCATTAATAAAAGCCTTAAAGAGGCAAGGGAGGATGTAAGAGAGTGGCTTGAGAAAGTAGACCTTAAGGAAGTCAAGCTTGAGAAAGTGGACTTTCTCAAGTGGGTTGAGTTGCTAAGCATTCCTTAATGGAATGTGACAACATTAGGAGGTGGGTTAGAACTAGAATTAGGATTAGTATTAGATTAGCATGAGTGAATGGGTTGAGAAGGGTTAGAACCGAGGGTAGAAGTGGTTGAGATAGGTTAGGTTGGGGTTTAGGGAAATATTAATAAATGAAATAAACTTATTTAATTCATTTATAAATATAGGAATTAATTATTTAAACAATGAAATTGCTTTTTAATAATTAGGGGACTATAGTCATTTTAATTAAATTAAATAGGCTAGGGGAATGGGTTATTTGCAAGTGGGTAATTGATTTAAGGATTTATTTAATTCCTTTATAATTAAATACTATAGCCATGTTTGATTTTGGTTTGATTTGATTGGTCAAAATTGATTTAAATTATATGCCTATAATAGTTAATATAAATTAGTGATAAAAATACCTAGGACATTAAATTGATTTAAAGAATTATGCCAAGTAGTAACAGGGTCATTTGGACATAATCGAGGGTATGATCACACTTAGGGCAAATAGGGTCCATATTGAATAGACCAAATTTAGGTGGTTACATTTTGCCCTCTTTGAATTGATGTGTGAGCAACGCATTGATTCAAAGAAAGTTTTTTTTTTTGACTTCAGAAAGATTGAGAATCCCGTTCTTGGTTGTCGAACGAAATGTTGATGAGATCAATCTCACACTTGATCGAACAAAATTGATAGAATTAATTTTGAACTTGGTTGTCATCCAAAGATCAATAAAAGATTTTAAAAATACCAATTTTGAATTTGGTTGTCGTCCAAAAATGATAATACTGATTCTGAACTTTGTTGTTGTCCAAAAACCAGTATGAAGCTGCCAGGAGCTTTAAAAATCTTCTAAAATGAGGAAACACTGTTACAATTGCTAAACTGCAATCTTCCCAAGAACACCTGCATGCATAGCTATTACATAAACAGAAGCAAAAGACAGAAGATAGAAGGATTCAGCTATGGCGGCCAAAATGAGAGAGAAGAGATATCCATGTTAAAAAGAATAATTTCTATTAACAACAATATTGAATACAAAACTCTGTAAATAAAACTAAGCGGTGATTCCTTATAAAGGATACCGAAGCCCTAAAAGGGAAACTCTCAGAAAATAGAAAGTTCCTAAGTCTAACTTAAGCTAAGAGTAGATAACTAATAATTAACTGATTTAATTATTAGCAATACTCGACTACTCTAACACCCCCCCTTAAGTGTAACTTAGGGAGAAGCAAAAAAAGCTAAACTACTGCAGAAAGCAGGAAAGATGGCTCCTGGCAACTAGGCCTGATCAGGAACCCAAAACAAAGAAGACTAGATGAAGAAAACCTTCAATCTAGAGAAAAGGGTGTCCCAGAGAAAGGAACAAGAAAAGAGCAAGAAGCATCTCTGAAGCATGTCTGAAAACTATGTCAGAAGATACTGCTGAAACCCCCACTGAAGTGCATGATCAGGTAGAGAAGACAAGTGTCTGAAGAGCTGATCAATCAAACCAGGAAGCAATAGAACCAACAGGTGAACCCCCCATAATGTTGAACTAGGAGAGGTGATAAGAACACTGAAATGCAGTACCAGAAACAGCTGCAGAAGAAGAACCAGGAACAGTAATAGTGTAACAGAAGCACACACACAGGATAAAGAGCGGTGTCACAAACATAGACTACATGGGCTAATGTCATGGAAGGTACGCTCACTTGATAAGAGTGGATGCGCCTAAAGTGGCAAATGCATCATAACCCCCCCATGGCACTTTATAACTAAGTGCGAGTACATCAACCGAACCAGGTGTACAAGATCTAAGAAAAGAAGAAGAAGGCACTTTATCTTAGTGTGTTTACAGAACAAAATGCATCAGAAAGAGCATGCAAGCTCAGATGTTAGAAAGAAGAGTGAGCTATGAACTCAGAAGAAGAGATCCCAGGACCTGTAGAACCAAGCACACCACCAGAGGGCATAAATTGCCAAACGCGGAGGAGTGAAAACTCAAAGTAGAATCTGGAAAAAATACCTTTGTCACTGAATAGTACACTGAATCAGCTTTCTGACGATATCTCATTTGCCAAAAAAGGAGTCCGGATGAGCCAGATATGACTCCCAAAAGGCAAAACAAAACATCACAATTCAACAACAAAAAATGCTATTGAAATGGTGCAACCAAAAACCCTAACATCTACCATCGGAAAGTTCTCGGATAGAGCTTTCCGATGGTATATGGAAGTCAGAAAAAGACCCCCGTATGCACCTTGTAGAGCGAAAACAGACAGGTACCCCCAAAATGCCCTAAAAAGCTTACAAAAGAGCCCCAGGGGCTAAAAAATTGGGCCCACGGGCGCCCATATGACCGCGCGCCAAGCAGAGGAGCCCGCGGGGCTAACAAAAAAGCCCGCCACCGGCGGAGCAGTGGCCGGGCGGCAGCATCAGTTGCAGGCGCCGGGGCGGAGCGGTTTAGACAAGTGGCGGGGCCATAGTTCAGAACGGAGGCGGAGGCTGAGGAAGGCGGAGCGGCCGCAGGGGCGGTGGGGGCCGCGATGGCAGCAGGGACTGAGCGGCGGTCAGAGGTTGCAGAGACCGGCGGAGGAGTTGCATGGGCAGCGGGGGCCACGGATGGGCTGGGTGGGCGGCCGGCCACCGACCGGCTGCGGTGGCGCGGTGGCGCCCAAATATAATTTGCACATCATGCGTTATTTAAACGCATAAAAACCTTAGAAAAATAAAGGTTTTTTTATTTTTTTTTCAAATTTTCTCATCCGTACGGCCCTTGGGAGGGCAAGAAAATTTTCCCAGAGCCCCGGTGTCCAAATTGGACAAGCTTTATATGGTTTCTGGGGTTTTTGGGCCTTTCGGACGCAATAGAAGTATCCGTTTGGGCCCAAAATGCCTCCAAAAATAGAGACCCCCTAGAACCAATAAAAAAATGTCAAAAAAGCCTCTAAAAGCTTCAAACCCTCGCTGCTTCAACAAAGAACGAACAGCCAGCTGCAGAGTGGCTCTGATACCATGTTACGATTGCTAAACTGCAATCTTCCCAAGAACACCTGCATGCATAGCTATTACATAAACAGAAGCAAAAGAAAGAAGATAGAAGGATTCAACTATGGCGGCCAAAATGAGAGAGAAAAGATATCCATGTTGAAAAGAATAATTTCTATTAACAACAATATTGAATACAAAACTCTGTAAATAAAACTAAGCGGTGATTCCTTATAAAGGATACCGAAGCCCTAAAAGGGAAACTCTCAGAAAATAGAAAGTTCCTAAGTCTAACTTAAGCTAAGAGTAGATAACTAATAATTAACTGATTTAATTATTAGCAATACTCGACTACTCTAACAAACACAAGATATCAGCTTATGAGAACCAAAGCTTTCTATCCAATAGTTCTGACTTTAGTCAAGGAAACTGTTATGCCCCTAGTTTGTTTGATAACGGAGTCGTTTTGATGTTGTTTCAAGCAAAATTTTAATTGATGATAGTGTGATCATGCCCCCTCGGGAACAAAATTGAAGGAAAAGAAATAAATCCCTCAGTTGAAAAGAACATATTACTTGCAGGAAGCAATTAGGGCAAGAAAGAACAGAGTAGAAGACGGTGTGTTTAAAAATAAACACACAATTATCAAGTTAATTATGTGAAAATATGAGTGATAAGGCTAATAAAATGATGTTAGACCAAGATGTATGATAAAATATGCAGTATTTACCAATGTGGGGAATAAATGAAGCAAACCCATAAGTTTTGAAACTGTCACAAAATTGATATGGTGCTACTGAAAACATCGCGGACACCTTCGATTTGGTTCTTGATTGAGTAAAAAGTGAATAGAAATAAACTAGGAGTTGTCCGAGAGGAGTTTCAGAAACCCTAAATGTCTCAAAAGACCCATATAAGCCTCCAAAATTACCATTTTACTATTCATTGTCACATTCCTCCATAGAAATTCAAAGAGCTCTGCAGCAAAGATGGTAGTCCCTGTGAGGAAGCATCGATTCAAGATGAGCCGTCAACACCAGCGACCAGCCGACTACCCACCGCGAGTAAGTGCTCGATAAACTACCCTGTGAATTTTTCATTTTTGAATTTCAGGAATTTTTATGAATTTTAGAGCCATGTAAAGTTAGGATCGCATCTGGGATTCCAGATTGCATCCGGTCAGTCCCGACTCGCATCTAGTTTTTCCCGGGTCATGACCAGTTTTTCCAAATTTTTGTCACATCTGGGTTTTCCCAAATCGCATCCCGTTCCTTAGTTTTAGTCTTGTTTTATTAGGAAACCCATCAGGGGGTCACATCCTGTATTTCCAAGATCGCACCCCGCGTTTAGGATCGCATCCCATTTTTTGGGGATCGCATCCCGTATACGCAATCACATCTTGTATTTCCAGGATCGCATCTGGTAGAAGACTTAGATTTTTAATTTTCTTTGATCTATTTTCATCCTGTGAACTTAGAATGACTTAGCAGAGTAGGATTTTGCCCCTTGTTGTATAGAGTTTCTGATGTTTTACTATTGCGTCCAAACTCAGGCCCAGTTTGAGGTAGTCGCCTTTCATGGCACTTATCCTGCCCGGGTTCTTGCATTGTCTAGCCAACTGTCAAATGATGAGTAGACCACCGTGATCCAATGTGGATTGTGTTCACTGATAGGTTTACCTGAGATCGGGGTGAACCAAGGGTTGTTGACTGCTCTTGTCAAGAGGTGGCATTCTAAGCACAAAACCTTCCACCTACCCACTAGAGAGATTACTATGACACCTGAGGATGTCTGGAGGATTCTACGCGTACCGATGGTGGGACATGAGGTGTTCTTTGAGTCCAAAGCTAGTGTGGTGATTGGTACTGCTTGGAGATTCTTCTAGGATGACACCATAGACAAGAGATACTTGTCATGGGATTATATGGTTGATCACTATGATCATTTAGCTATGTACTTAGCAGGCTTGGTAGGTAGCATCCTCATGTCGGATAAAGGTCAGCATAGATTTTTGGTAGGCTGGGTGAGCATGGTGGAGCAAATGATCACCCAACGTCATCATTTTTCTTGGGGGAGCTGCATACTGGCACATATGTACAAAGAGCTTCATGAGATTGTGTACCACCATACCTACAGCATGACTATTGGCATATTGATACTTCAGATTTTGGCCTGGGAGCACATCCCTATCACACGGCTGATAGTAGATAGGCAGAGGGCACCTAAGCAGTCCTATGTGTATATGTATGCAGGCCTCTTACAGTGCCCCATCTAGGCAAGGTTGAGTATTGGCATAGATTATTCGATGATATGACAGAGGTCATGTGGCGACCATACCAAGATTGTGAGGTGTGGACTTCTGATGCACGACAAGTACCATTTTTATGTCAGAGTAGATATCTGGTTGGTTAGACGAGATACATCATAGAGCACTTTCTTATTACCAGAGTGCTAAGGTAGTATGGCCGATGATAGGGTTGTACAGAGGATGTTGCAGTTTATGCCCGTACTAGGGATGAGGCACCTGATTCGGGTGCACATTTGATTTATGAGACTGCATCGCAGGAGATTCGAGACATGGTGGCTATAGACTGGGACCTTCATCCAGATGTCAAAGATGTTGGAGTTTCAGATGGGTATGCTACAGAGATGCTCCAGTATCCCTTTCCATAATTTACAGTGCCTGAGGAGATCATTCCTCGTATAGAGGAGCCTCTAGATTATGAGCCTAATGATTGACCCGCCAGGGGTAGAGGGGGTGCTCAGAGAGATAGGGCTCCAGGGAGACATGGGGGCCATGATGGCGGAAGAGATGGTGGCAGAGACGATAGGCGCCCCACTCTGGATGATAGGAATGATGGTGATGACAGGGGTGGTGGCAAAGAGGCAGTTGATACAGGTGGTACGAGCGACAGTGGGCAGGGCAGACGGTAGAGGTTCATATTTGTGGCCCCACAGAGAGATACTGGCCCATTACTTACTACAGAGCAGCAGAGACAACAGCGATAGAGAGCTCAGGAGCAGGATCCAGGTAGAGATGGGGACCCTTTATCTAGATGTGAGCAAGAGAGGGAGCAGCTCCGAGCCTAGATCACAACATTGGAGGCTGGGGTTACTACTGCTGATGCTCTTTTAGAAGACAGGGACAGACAGCTTGAGCGATTGAGAGCTGAGAGGGATGCCCAGGTGGAGATGCTCAGAGTGGAGAGACATACCAAGGCCCAGATAGTAGTCCATCAGGGACAGAGGATGACATATTATTACACCTTGTATCACGCAACAGTGCCAGAGGGTCAGAGAGAACCTTCATTTTCTCATGTAGCTCAGCAGTCTGAGGGGGCCATGCTGCCTCCAGCAGCTCCTTTCATGCCACCTCCTCCTCCTTGAACTAAATAGGAAGAGGGGGCGGGCAAGAGTTGATTTTTGTACCATTTTGTATGATATGTACATTTTTGAGAGCATATATGTATATCTGGATCCTGCTGAGATCCTCCTATTTTTGTATATCGCATTCATTCATACATATATCTGATTCATTTTTGGCACACTTATACTCTTTATCGTCACTGATACACTTTGTACTTTCTGATACCTTTTATGATTTGATTTGTACCATATTTTATGAGGATATAGATCTGATCCAATTTCTTGATTCTTACATGTTTTATGTGGTAAATGTATCCATTTTGCTTTCCATAGATGTGGTAAATGTATCTTTTGCACATGTGATGATATCTTGATTTCTTGATGAGTTAGTTCATAGATGATAACATCATTTTATAATGTGGATGTGATGTGTTTATTACTAATATAAATATGTTATAAATGATATCTATGTGAAAATGCAAAATGTATTTTTCTTCTATTTTTCCAGTTTTATGCAAAATAGATGTAGAAGTAAAAATGTAATGCATGGATGCTTTATTTTTTGTATTTTCCAGTTTCTTCTTTTCAATGAATGCAAAATGTATGTTATGGATGTGCAATGACATTTGATATCAGTAATATAGATGATGTAATTAACTGGATGAAGAAGAAGACAGAAGCCATTGTTGAGCTTAAAAATTCCTTATGTTATTATTGTTGTTGACAAATGCATCAAGCAAACTCTAAATGCAACTATATGCAGACTCTTAGGACTTGTCACTGATTTAGAAAATTTTGCAACATCTTTATCATCATTGGGAACTTTTCAGAATGGATACCATCTGATAGTATAACCATCACTAATACCCACTGATATTATGATAATATGAATACTATGTTTTATTGGAATGTCGAAAATAGACTTAGGCATCAAGGCATAGAAGCCAAGATAAGAAAATAGTCACCTTCCTTTTTATATACCAGATTCTGATTAAGGCAAGATATTGGACCCGCAATGACCTTGAAAATTAATATCCTTGGGTACATTATGATTCATATACCTTAGTGAGAATCTGGATCAGAAAATAAACAAGAAAATTGTGTCAAACTCACTGTTGTTTACACATAACAAAGATCGAGATATATGCGGCCATCCACCCATAGTAGTAGCTCTTACCATAAACATCCAAGTTAGGTGAAATTTATAGGATGATATGAAACAATCACCATACACAGAAAATCAAGAAAACATTATGCCCCCAATCCTTGCGACTCTTTGTCATTGCGCAAACGTTATTGAGTAACTAAGAAGACATAACAAATCATCAATTGAGAATCAATAAAATAAAATTTATAATTACTTAGATGGCCCTAGTTGAAAACATCATCTGGACATAAAAGAATCATAATCAAACCATTAGCAAACTGTGTGTTAATTAGTACTTTGTTCATCCATATGTCAAACACAGTAAAGATTCATCAATTAGAAATTTAGAATATAAACAATATGGTGTTCCTTGTCTGTGCCTTGATAGGATAATCCATTCATGTTTGCGATCCAATATGGCTTTGTAGGAATGCTGGTGAATGTCAATGTCATGTCCCATGTCGTTAAAAGACACCTTGGTTTTAGAATGTGACATTGTTTTGCATGTGTCAAGAAACATTGTGTCTGTGAGGCAAACTAGCCTAGAGAAACTTAGCAACCGCAACTGACTATGCCAACAAAGATGCCCCCAGTGTAGAATGACTTATTCCTAAGACGTAAAGATAGAAAAATCCCAAGTGAGGATAAGATAGTCATGTAGAAAAATGAAGTCAGTGTATGAACACAGGCAAAATTATGAAGGCCTAGTATCAGTAGTGCATTGATAGATGGAGTGCAGAACACAAGTGACGCCTGATTGCCAGGTTTTCATCACTTGGCAAGATCTTTTTCTTTCTTTTTGCTACCAAGATGCCTATTTTACCATGTGCTCATCGAGGCACTTTTTCTCTTTTTCAAATTTTTTGCTATTTTTTCTTGTTTTGAATGTTTTTGTAGTATTAAGGCGCTTGTTTACCAGGTTTTCACCGAGGATACCCATTTTGAAGGACCTTTTTCACTATTTTTGGATTTCTTCAGGATCAATTTTCTGAATGTTTTTGGTATTTTGTAAGAACTTTTTGTTGTACAGGCTCTGCTAGCCAAACATTAAGTGTAGAACTGCTTCAAATGTAGAGTGTTGATAGGATCTAGAAGAATGTCTCCCTCAGGTGTAGCTAATTGGTAAGCCCCAGTCCCAAAGGTAGCAGTGATAACATATGGTCCCAGCCAGTTAGGTTTAAACTTTCCTTTCTGCTCTCTGTTAGGCTGGTTCTTAGGATTTTCTTTTAGGACAAGGTCTCCCACCTCAAACTTGCATGGTTTAACCTTCTTGTTGTAACCTTTGGACATTCTTGCTTGGTACACTTTGAGGTGATCGAACGCTTGCTGTCTATGCTCATCTAGTAGGTCCAGAGAATTTATCCTATTTATGCGGTATTGTTCATCAATAACTAGTCCTTGTAAAGATATCTGCAAATATGGGTTTTCAACTTCAATAGGTAATACTGCCTCAGCGCCATGGACTAGAGAAAATGGCATGGCTCTAGTTGGTGTTTGGATGCTTTTTCTGTAGGCCCATAGTGCCAGATTTAGTTGTAGATGTCAGTCTCTACCAGACTTACTTACAGTTCTATGTAGAATTTTGAGAATGTTTTTGTTTGATGCCTCAGCCTGTCCATTACCTTGAGGATAATAGACTAAGAAGCAATGTTGAGTGATATGAAACTGTTCACAAAGGTCATCAATGTCTTGATTTTTAAATTGGCCCCCATTGTCTATCATAATTGAAGAAGGTATCCCATATCTACAATAATGTAGTTCAGAATGAACATAGCCACCTATTTTCTAATGGCTTTGATTAGCGGCATGGCTTCGACCCACTTCATGAAATACTCAGTGGCCGTAATGATAAACTTGTGTCCATTTGAGGAGTTGGGATGTATTTTTCCAACCAAGTCAAAGGCCCATTGCTAGAACGGCCAATGTGTTATGAAAGGTATCAGTTCTCTGGCAGGAGCATGAATAAGGTTTCCATGTGTCTAGCATTTAAGACATGCTTTTGAAAATTGAATAGCATCTTTCTCCATGGTAGGCCAATAATAGCCTACTCTGAGTAGTTTCTTAGCTAATGAAAATTCATTCGAGTGTGATCCACATACACCTTCGTGGACATCTTTTAACGCTAAATCAGACTCTTTGAGTTCTAAACATCGAAGAAGTGTACTATCAAGACTACGTCGATATAGGTTGTTAGTTATGAGGATGTAATGTGATGTTGTCCTAATCAGGGATATTTTTTCATTTTTAGATAGATTGGCAGGAATGGTTGGGTCAGAAAAATAAGCAATGATACTGGCATATCGAGATGGATTTGGGGTATTCAAGGCACATATTACCTGGTATTCAAGGTTAGCAAAGGCAGGATAGGATATTTCTTCCACCAAGAAGTCATATCGAAATTGATGCTCCTCCAGTTGTAACATGGATGCCAAGGTAGCCATAGCATCTGCAGCCTTGTTCTCTGATCTTGGTATCTGCTGGAATGTGACGAAGACAAAGTATTTCTTCAGGTCATCTACTAGTTGCTTGTAGGGCATCAACTTTTCATCTTTTGTTTGATACTCCCCATTGACTTGATTGATAATTAGTTGGGAGTCACCATATACGTGTAACTCAGTGATCTTCCATTCCATGGTGAGCTTGAGGCCATTGACCAATGCTTCATATTTTGAGATATTGTTGGTGCATGGAAACATTAATTTTTAAGATTTGGGAATCTTGTATCCTTGTGGAGTTATGAAGAGGACCCCTGCTCCAGATCCTTGTTGAGTAAATGAACCATCAAAGTACATCTTCCATGGATGCTTGGTGAGATGCATGATTATTTCATCAGGAAATTCAATTAGTAATGGTTCATCATCCTGGAATGGTGAATCAGCCAATTGATCTACAAGTACATGTCCTTTGATAGCTCTCCATTCAACATACTCAATGTCAAACTCACTTAGAATTAGGACCCATTTTGCCAAATGTCCTGTTAATGTTGTTCTGCTCAAAAGATACTATAGAGGATCAATCTTAGCAATGAGCTTGACTATATGAGAGAGCATGTAGTGTCTCAATTTCTGTGATGCATAGATGACTGCTAAGCATGCTTTTTCAATAATGCTATAATTGAGCTCATAAGTGACTAGAGTTCTACTAATATAGTAGATAGCTCACTCTTTCTTTGTGTCATCCTCTTGTGCTAGTAATACTCCTAGGGATGTGGCTGTAGCTGAAATGTATAGAAGTAAGGGCTTTCCATAAATAGGAGCAATAAGAATAGGTGGAGCAGCCAGGTACCCCTTCAATTCTCTGAAGTTTGCTTCACAGTGTTCATCCCAATTGAATGTAACCCCTTTATGTAGTAGCTTCGTAAAGGGTTGTGCCTTATCTGCAAGTTGGGACATAAATCTCCTGATAGACAAGAGTCTCCCTTGTAGTGTCCTCATTTGACTGATATTATGTGGAGGATTCATCTCTAGAATAGCTTTTACCTTCACAGGATCTACCTCGATGCCCTTTGTTGAAACTATGAATTTTAGGAGCTTGCCTGATTGGACCCCAAAGGCACATTTCTTTGGATTGAGCCTAAGTTGGAACTATTCCATTTGATCTAATATCTTTCTTAAATCAGTAATAGAGTACCTCTTTCTTTGGATTTAGCCAGTGTGTCATCGACATAGTCCTCCTTGTTTTTATGCATCATGTCATAGAATATAGTTGTCATAGCTCTCTGATATGTTTCTCCGACATTCTTTAGCCCAAATGGCATGACATTCCAGCAAAATGTGCCCCATGCACATGTGAATGTAGTTTTCTCTTGATCCTCAGGGGTGATCTTGATTTGATTATAACCCAAGAATCCATCCATTAATGAATACATCTGGTAGCCTACCGTAAGGTCTATGATCATGTCAATATTTGATAGAGGGAAATCATCTTTCGGACATGCTTTGTTGAGGTCTCTGAAGTCCATGCAGATCCTAATAGATTTATTAGATTTAGAAATAGGGACCACATTGGATATCCATGCTTCATAGGCAATGACTCGAATGAATCCAGCTTTTAGCAACTTTTCTAGCTCTTCTTACACCAATAATGCAACATGAGGATGCATTTTCCTGAGTTTTTGTTTTACGGGCTTGATCCTAGGAGCTATAGATAAGTGATGCATGATGAGATTAGGATCTAGCCCTGGCATATCAGTGTAGGACCAGGTGAAGTTTATCTTTTTCTCCTTTAAGAATTCTGTGAATTGTACCTTCTCTTCCTCTGATAAAGATTGTGCTAGGTAAACTATCTAAGGATTTTCAATAGTGCCCAAGTTGACGGGCTGTGTTGGTTCAATCAATACTAAAGATCTTTCCTGAAAGTGTTTAGGGAGGATATCAAGAGTCTCATCCTTTGGCACCTCGAAGAGGTTTTCACCATTGGATACATCTTTTTACTTTACTATTTTGGGATCTGATACTGCCACAGAGTGGTTTTTCACCATCAGTCCTTTTTTTCTTTTTCTTTTTCAGTTTGTGACTAAGAAACTTGATATCCTCCTGTGATATGTTCTCGCTCCTTTCATTGGTGGAAGAAGGGTAAGGTTCACAAGAATTAATATAAAAAGCTAGGGAGTGGTCATTGGGAAAGTTTAGGATAGGAGTGGGATCTGTTTCAATCGAATCGATTAGGTCTGGAAGTACCAATGTTAGGTAATCAGATTCTGAGAAGGACAGCATCACATTAGCATCACAATTGTTAACTGACATGACATGATTTGTTAAGTTAATATCTTCGATGTTTAGATCAATAAGAGTAAGATCATTGTTAAAAGGGTCATTGTCAGTTATATATGGATCGAACTCTAGCAACTCATCAGTAGATATCTCATCATCATCCCTTTGTAAAAGGAGGCTTCTTTATTGTAGCCTATGAAATTCTTCTAGAGTTATGTATTCACCAGTGTCTCCATCAATGATCGGAGGAAGGAACTCTTCTTCTACTTCAGGAGGATCAGTGTCATTGAAAGGAGTGTTTGGTCGTTTACTAGGAGCTGAGGAAGCTACAAACATGTGAATTGTATCTATCCCAATTTATTTGGAGGCAATAGATAGCCAATCCCACTCATAGTCATGAGAGTCTATGACATCATCATCAGATCTATCCAAATATTTAGCAATGTTTATTTGATGGACTCGATTAGCTGCTTGTAGATCAAAGTGAGGTAGATCCAAAACATGTGAAATTGTGACCAATTGCCCCCAGTTAGGATGTAAATTCTATGGTCGGGGTTCCTCTTGAGTGATTGTTGCGATGGTGTCTCCTACCTCTTGAATGTGCAGTTGTTCTAGAAAAGGAGTGTGAAGATCCTGTGGTACCTCAAAACTAGGTACATAGCGTTCTCCTTGATACTCAGGATTCTCTATACCAATATGTAGTAATCTCTCATAAGGCCATGGTTCTGATACTATCTCATCTATTTTATCACTCTCTGCTTCAGAAGGTGGACTCTACTTTGAAGTAGGTTTGTTGGATGAAGTATTAAAGCCCAGTCATGTTTTATCTCTATTGAGGCGGAACTCCATGGGTATGGGTTCAATGATCCCTCGTCCTATGTCATTTAGAGGTCCTTTTCCTTTGTAACCCATTTTTTTGAGGAAATCATATCCCTTTCCATACTGTTCTGGGGATATCTTCACATGTTTGACCTTAGATTCCATTGGTTCTCCCTTGTAAAGCCAACTCAAGACTGCGTATTCTTTTGTGTTATCTGAAGAAGATGTGGATGCCTTTATCATGCCAGTTGCCTTGTGTACTTCTGACTCTTTGAGTGCTAGAGGTTTGAATGTTGGTGATGGTTTTCCATAGGATCTCGGTGATACTGGAAGCTTTGTCATTGAGGGAGTCAGGTCCAACTTGTACTCTCCCATACTTGTTTCTTGAAGTTTCAATGTTTTGCTAAAGCCTTTCAGAACCATGTCCTTGGTAGTCTCAGGAGCAACTGCGTCCATAGCCTCTTTATTGTGTGGGATCATGCTACCTGCTTTGATGTTGTTTCAAGTGTAGTTGGCATCTGAAGGAATTGTCACTTCTATCCCATTGTGTGGGAACTTGATGCATTGGTGATAAGTGGACAGTACAACTTGCATCTCATGAATCCATGGTCTCCCTAGTAGAATGTTGTAGGCCAATGGTAGATCCAGAACTTGACATATAACATTCCTTTCAATGGGTCCAACTCTGATAGGTAGAGAAATGAGACCCCTGGAGGATCTTTCTTCCTCATCATATTATTTGATGGTTATCTTGTTTCTAGTGTCAATTGTTTGCTTTGAGAGACCTAGTCTGCTGACGAGATCAAGTGTATAGATATTCAATCCTGCGCCTCCATCTATCAATACGCATCAAACACGAGATTTATGAATAAGAACTTTGATATGGAGGGGTTAATTGTGTGGATGGGTCAATGACTTTCCATCTTCTTCTGAGAAGGAGAGATAGTGTGGTGCTGAAATATGATTGACCATCGCTTGAAATTTGTCTATATCTATATCCTTTGGAACATTAGCAGCATGTAGGGCTTGTTCAAGGATTTCCCTATGCATAATGGATATTTTTAGCAATTTGAAGATGGAAATTTTGGCAACAGTTCTTTGCAATTGGTCTACCAAGTCATATTTTGCTCCAGGGAAAGTGACCACATTTTTTGCTGCTGGTTTAGGAATAGTTATAATAGGAACCTTTGATGTTGACGCTGGTGTCAATTTTAGAGGTCCCTTGATTGTAACCTATGCTTGGCTCTGGGTTACAGTGTTTGTGGAGGATCAAGCACCTTTAATTGTGATCGCATTGATGGATTCAGTTTTAATGTTGAGCATATTGATCACATTATCATGTTTGGAATAGGTGTAGTTTATCTCATTAATTTTCCCTTTAGATGTTTCCCCTTGATTATAATTAGGGAATGGTTTATTAAATGTTGTATGGTCTTCATTGGTAGTATGCCTGTCTACCTTGATCTTACCTCCTTCGATGAGGTCTTGGATAACGTGCTTGAGCTTGAGACAATTATTTGTCTTGTGTCCCTTATTTTTGTGGAAGACACAATAGGAGTTATCATCCCACCATCTGGGTTTGATCATTGGTTCCCATGGTTTAGAATCAGGAATTGTAAGAACTTTTTTATCCACCAATGTTTTTAAGATGATCTCAAGAGGTTCCCCCAAAGGAGTGAATGTTCTTTGGGGTTTTGAAGTCCATGTGCGTCCCTTGTCATTATCATTGTTTGTTTTAGAATGGGAGGTGTTTCTTTAGCCTTTTTCCTTGCTTGCATGTCATTAGTTAGATTGAATGCTTCGGGTTTAGATTTAATGTGAGAGGCATCAACTACTCTTTCATTAACAACATTTTTGTTTTGTTTCCACCATTTAGGCTTGGATTTGGAGCTACTGCCTTTGTTCTCATTTTGAAGGGTGATCTCCCCCTTTTTGACCATGACTTCCTCAATACAGAGGGCATTTTTAATCATCCTATCGAAGCTAGGAGAATCTTGCATTTGTAGAGCATAGCTCAATTCTGGCACAAGATTATTGACAAAGATCTCCATCTTCTCCATTTCGGGAATAACCCTTCAATATCGTGCAAAAATCTTCCTCCATCTTTATAGAAAGTGTGTAAAGGATTCTCCAGTTTTCTGCTTGGTATTGCATAGGTCCATCATAGTGACATCATGTTGGATGTTGTAGGAGTAATGTTGAACAAACCGTTGCATCAACTCCTCAAATTTTTTGACCTTAGGATTCAATTTTGAAAACCACTCCATGGCATTACCTCCTAGACTTCTTAGAAATAGTTGCATGAGGTATGTGGGTTCATGCATGTATTCAATGCTTAGAGCACAGAATTCTCTTACATAGTCATGTGGATCAGTTTCTCCTGTGTACTTTTCATACTTTAGCCTTGCCACATTAGGAGGAAACGGGACCATAGTGATACTCTTATCAAAAGGAAATGGACAAATGGCATCCAAAGATTATTTTGCTTTAGGTTTGTCCTTTTCTTGTTTGAGGTTGGTGAGCTATGTTTGTATTAGATTGAGTTGTTTGGTGAGAATAGATATCGGGTTTGGTACTTCCTTTTCTTTGTGGTTGTCCACATTATAATCCTTGCATAGCTTGACACCTGAGGATGCTAGATGGAGGAAGTACTTTTCTTTGTCATCACCAATTATTCATTCTAATAGCTTGTGGATTCTTTTACTTTGTTTGAGTTTCTCGTACTCATCTTCAGGGATTTCTTCTTCACTATCTGACCCAAACGGATTATGTTCAAACTTGGGTCTTTCTTCTTCTTCCGTTCCTTCGGATTGTGCTTGTTTGCCATCATTATAACCCTCAAAATCCTTGCTCCATTCGTTAGCATGGCTATCCATTGGAGGTGAATCTAGATCAAAAAGGGAATTGCGAGAAGTTTCTCCTTGGAAGTGTGGTGTTTTAGGAGGCACTTTCAATCTTTTAGTTGTGTACTGGTTGCATCTTATGTTAACCATGAATTTTGTTTCTCAACTTCGTTAACATTTCCCAATAGTGCAAGTATGGTTTTCAGATCATTCAAGTGGGTGTGTCTAGGTAGAAGTAACTATTTTGTTTGTTGGTGGATGTAAATGATTCCAGCATCATAGGGTTAGAATGCCCTAATAGTGAGATGGGAATCAAGTTGTTGATAGAAGATAGATAGACCACATGTATTAAACCGATCGTGAAAGACTGACTATGCATGCAAGGTGGACGTTTCAAAAGTGTTTGAAAATAATAGTAGGGAGACCAAAAGAGACAACAGGGACTAGCTAAAGAGAAAAAAGGGTACCTAAATCAACTGAGACCTAAGAAAAATTGCTAGAAATGTCCACTGCTCTGAATGCGAGCTCCCAGATATGAGCCTCTGATGGCACCAGATGCGATTCTAGAATCTGGATGTGACTATATGCTGACTAAATGTGATCCAATGCACCAAATGCAATCCTAAACCCTGAATACGAGTTGGGAAAAATAGGATGCGATCTTATGATGGTCTTGTCAGTTTTGGTCAATTTTAAAAAAAAAAAAAATTGAAGTGCGTGAAAGTGTTTGTTTCTAGATTGCATCAAGAGGTGTTGTAAGGCATGAAAAACACATGTACTCTAGGGTTTGAATTTTTTTGATTGTTTTGAGGAGCTTATCTTTTTGGTGAGCTTTTGAACATGTCAAACAATTTTAAATTGTTAAGGGGTGAAACAAACACTCTTTTTGCCCTATTTTCTAGGTGGAGGATGAAAATCTTTGCTCATTGACTTAGGTACACACTCAAATGCTAATCAAAATATAACCATCACCAAGAATGCAATGGCTCTAGTCATGATGTTGTATTAGCCGACTCCAAATGCAAGTGAGGGCACAATACAACAAGTGTCTTGGGGCAATTACTTTTTGCCTTGCACAAAGATTATCATCCTTTCGGGGATGAATCAGGTATTCTTTTAGTTGAAGTTGTAGATTATTGAGAAATCTATTCGTAACTGTCCCCCATAGAATTGCACAAGGCAAAATTGAGGCGTATAGCCCTATAAGTACCTGAATATATATAGTCTCGCAAGCAAGATTCAAGTGGCTCCGCTCTATATATACCCCAATATGTTCAAGCAATGATGTCGAAATTCTAAGAATAAAACCAATTCTGTCTTCTGAGGCTTTGGCCTACAAGGAAGCAACTATTTATAGCGAGTTAGAAGGGTCGGCATAAGACCTGTCCTCACTTGGGTCGTTCCCGGGAGATTTTTTCCTCAACCGGCAAACCCTCTACTGTTTAAAGATCGGTAACCAAGATTGGCGAGCTTTGGATGTCTAGATTTCTGATTCTTCTGAAGAAGAAGAGCATACTCTCCTAATCTAAGTCATTTTCTCCCCAAACACTTAAAAGAAAGGTTATTTCCCTCACGCTATATTGAGCTTGATTTAATTGTTCCTATGTTTAAAGAAAATAGAAAGGGAAAATTTGTTTTGTTCAATTAACCACAAAATTTAGTGATTTTGTGTTGTTCAATTTCTGATCCAAAAGCAATTAAACGATGTGTTTATTCATTGAGCCCACATATTTAGTGCTTTGTTTTGTTCATTTACTGAATCTGAAAAGAATTATATGATTTTGTTCATTGATCCCACATGATTTAGTGATTTGTGTTTGTTTAATTTCTATCCCCAAAATGAATTAAACAGTGTGTTTTCTTGTTTAGTTACCCCCAATTTCATCACAAATGATAAGACAATGTCCAACTTTCTAATTTTCCTCAAGAGGAAAAGAGCATAATATCTAGTTGTTTTAGCAAGTGGAGAAATGGTCTTTAAGTTTTTGAAAAGCGAATAAATAGAAGTCAAGATGGTGGGGGTTTGGCAACCTGTAAAAACCACGTTAGTATCTTTTTAATCCAACTTCATGCAAACCACCTAAAATACCTGCAAACACTTGTTAATCTGTAAGATACAAAAAACACAACTTGTCAAACTTGTTAGGATTAGGCAAATGAAGTAAACAAGATTTTCAACCAAATGTGATCCTAAAACCCTACTGAATGTGATATAGTATCCGGGATGCGAGCCTATTCACCGAATGCGAGCCCTTGCTGACCATATGCAAGCCAAAACTAGAAACGATCTGGGAAATCCTGGATACAAGCCAAAATTTACGCGATACGATGGTGTATCTGGGATGCGATCCTGCAAGATTAAATGTGATTCTGTGATCGATTCCTGAGTATGCAAATTGCCAAAAAAGTGTTAGAATATGAGGCCAAATCGAAATTCAGGCCCCACGGTGGGCACCAAAAATGTGTGTGTGTATTTGGGTATCTAATGAAAAAGACACAAACACTCAATAAGTCATTGCATTAGTCCAAAAGGTTAGATAAAACATTCAAAACCACTAATATCAACCTATTGTCTGCTAACTAGGAAGAGTGTAATTAATAACATATCAGCCCCAAAAATATGCTACAAATCAGTGACGAATACAACCTAGCATGAAGGATTTTAGATTAAAACAAGTTAAAAAGATGAAAAACAAGCATTCTAGCTCTAAGCATGTGAATATTTAACAATGAAAAAGCATGGAATAAGAAGTGCAATATGATTCTAAGAGTAATCTAACAGAATAACAATGTATTTTTGATCTAATGTGAAGGCTTATTTCCTCTCAAAAATGGCTTCTATTTATAGAAGAATGAGAGAGAGAGAGAGAGAGGGGGACAAGGTGAATTAATGAGTGAAGGGGCTCATTAATGAAGGTGTAAGAGCCATTAATGCCCAAGGCATTAATAAGGCATGCGAGAGACATAGGCTTAAGGCATCTTCATTAATAAGGCATTAATGAAAGCCTTAAAGAGGCAATGGAGGATGTAAGAGAGTGGCTTGAGAAAGTGGACCTTAAGGAAGTCAAGCTTGAGAAAGTGGACTTTCTCAAGTGGGTTGAGTTGCTAAGCATTCCTTAATGGAATGTGACAACATTAGGAGGTGGG
>MU226255.1:2127798-2162548 GCA_018584345.1 Thuja plicata
TTCTCAAGTGGGTTGAGTTGCTAAGCATTCCTTAATGGAATGTGACAACATTAGGAGGTGGGTTAGGACTAGAATTAGGATTAGGATTAGATTAGCATGGGTGAATGGGTTGAGAAGGGTTAGAACCGAGGGTAGAAGTGGTTGAGATAGGTTAGGTTGGGGTTTAGGGAATATTAATAAATGAAATAAACTTATTTAATTCATTTAGAAATATAGGAATTAATTATTTAAACAATGAAATTGTTTTTTAATAATTACGGGACTATAGCCATTTTAATTAAATTAAATAGGCTAGGGGAATGGGTTATTTGCAAGTGGGTAATTGATTTAAGAATTTATTTAATTCATTTATAATTAAATACTATAGCCATGTTTGATTTTGGTTTGATTTGATTGGTCAAAATTGATTTAAATTATATGGCTATAATAGTTAATATAAATTAGTGATAAAAATCACCTAGGACATTAAATTGATTTAAAGAATTATGCCAGGCAGTAATAGGGTCATTTGGACATAATCAAGGGTATGATCACACTTAGGAAAAATAGGGTCCATAGTTAGAACAGACCAAATTTAGGTGGTTACAATTACTGGAGTGGAAAACCTATCTAATTCCAACAATTGATGTTATGCAACAAAATATTAAAGATGTAGAGGTAACACTTGGGTTACCTAATATGAGCACACTTGAAGCTATGGAGGAGTTAGCTTCTATTCTACATGGACAGATCAAATCCTTGGAACATTTAGAGAATTCATGGGAAAGTTCCTTGGATACTACCAAAGCAAACTTTAGAGAGGTTTTTGAGAGGTTGTGATCGGTAAGCTATTTTCATTTTTGAAGTTCAATTTTGTACCTTTTTCATTGTTGTCAAAGGGGGAGTGATCAGTATGGTGAAAATAAAGTTGAGGGATTGATTGGTATAAGTGTATAACTGGTGGTTATTTCTCTATATATGTCTTTGGTGATCGGTGTGAAGAAGTTTTGAAGAGACACATATTTTCACTATGTCTTGCCATCAATGCCAAACGGGGGATTGTTGGCATTATGATGGATTTTGGAGTTGAGATGAGGATTTTGAGTTTTTCATTGATGGAAGCTCCACAAATATATTTGATATGGTTAATAGGTTGCAGTTATCGATCAATTGGATGAATAGGTGAAGCAATTTATGCTAAGTGTTTTGACCAGTCAACAAGAAGACGGTATCAAAAAGTGTTTTGAGTAATGAAAAGTGTTTTAATGATTAGATGGTCAAGGCAATTAAGTTATTGTCATTTTTTTCTAATAAATATTTGTATTACATTTTGGGCCAACATGTTAGGTTTGTTTGGTGCAGATTTTCATGAGTTAGGTCAATGCTTTGAGTCGACTTGTGGATTGTTTTTAAAGTTTAACTGACTTAAGACCAACATTATAAAGACAAGATAAATCATGTGATTTAGGGTTGTAGATTGTGTTATTGTGGTTTTGATTAGAGACAGACATGGAGTATTGCACCAAGAGTTCATAGATTGAATTGGTTCTTACAGGCAAGTAGTGCCATTTCTAGATCAGTTATTTGAATTCATTGCTCAAGGCTAACTCTAATAGGTTAGCAGGTTAAATCTCTTAACAGGGTGGACTATAACATGTCTTTTTTTATAAATATTTTAATAGGGTGACTTATGAGAAGGAGTTCTAAATCCTCTAGTGTGGTAGATCCTAAGAGGTCTTATTGTACTTCTAACAAGGTACTAGTTACTTCAAACTGGGCGAACCCCTAACAGGATATTGTAAGCTCCTAAAAGAGAAACTCTTTTTACTAAAATGAAGAGATTTGTGGGTGTCATCCCCACTATGGTTTTCTCCCTCTTACAATGGTTTCCATGATAAAAATAGTGGTGTTATGAGCTATGCTTTGTAGATGTTTGAATTGTTTTACTTCTACTACATAGTTACTCTTGCATGTTTTATTGCTTACAAGTTGGTTAAAAGCATTATTAGATTATTGGTTGAATTAGTAAACTTCCTTCTTGCATTGATTCAGCCCCCCACCCTCCCAATGCTTCTATATACCAACAACCTAAAAATGGGTGGCTAATTGTGAGTGACAATTTTAAAGACTAACAATAGAAACTGTATGAAGCACTCTAGACTAAAAGGACATGACCTAAAAGGGTGATAGGTATGACATCTTTTGAACTAGTTTATGGGAATGGTGCTCAATTATCATTACCTCTGGGTTTATCCAAAGAAAATTTGCAAAAATTAATTGAGGATCAATACTTCCACAACTCCTTGGAGAAAAGGGTGGTGTATCTAACTAAAATAGAAGAAGAGATAAATGAACTAGTGGATCATATCATAGCTCATCAGGCTCATGTCAAAAAGATCTTTGATTGGAAGACCAGGGAAAGGAAATTTATGCAAAGAGACCATGTGCTGCTCTAGGATAGAAGAAGAGAACCAAAAAAGAGCTCATGGTAAAATTGACTCTCTCTGGAATGGACCGTTCAATTTTCATCAGGTATTGGGTCCTAACTCATTTAAACTTGAATATCCAAATGGAACAATTCTTCCCCTATCCTATAATGGGCTGGACCTTAAGCTTTATCAACTCCAAAATGGTAGTTCCCTGGTCTTGTATATAGTTTTGTTGTCAATTTTGTTGTTTAATTTTTCTTGTCTTAGGTCTTTCTTCTATGTATACTTGAGTTTTTGTTTAACCAGAGATTCTTGAGCTCTATGCATTCTGGCACAAATTTTAGTTCCCAGTCAGAGCTAATGTTACCTACCCTCCAATTTTTACCCTTGGTCCAATTTTCATAATTTTTCCCAAGTCAACTCAAATTCATACATCTTTTCCTTGGTCATGTCTCTTAAAATTTTCCTTAAAAATCCTTGTGTTAGGTCTCCATTTATTAACAAAACAATAATTTTGAACCTTGAACTTGAACCTCTTATCAGAGTTCAAGAGTTCAAAGGTTTGAATTTTATTTTATGAATAAAGCCTCTCATTTTTTATGTTCAAACCCGCAAAGTATATAGTGTCAAACCATTGAACTTGAACCTCCTCAAAAGTTCATTGGTTCAACGGGTTCAAAGTTCAACATCTTATATTTGTCAAATCACATGCCTTGTTTTGTAAATTTTTTTGTTGGGAATATTGAACCCCTCATTGAAGTTTGAGGGTTCAATTGGTGATAACTTCATGAAGTATGTGTCACTCTTAGTCCTTGTCCTCTTTGTCCTTCTCAAATCAAGATTTTTCTATGTGTGGAACAAGTTGGCCGAATATGTACTTGAACCTTTGTATCTTATTGGTTTGAGGTACATGGTTCATCATGCGGGAAAATATAAAATAAAAAGGGAGCTATTTTTAGAAGGAAATTAATCAAGAAAGGAACATTCTGGGCATTTTGTAGGTTATGAATTTTTTTAAAAATGTCGATAAGGGAAATGTAATGATTGATTAATGAGGTTATGTTCAAAACTGACAAGTAATCAATGTAGATGTTAGAGAGCACATCATTTCATGTAATGATGCATGAATGAATTGATTTATAAGGATCCTTCTTAGATTTTATCTCATTGAATTCTAAATTAGTAGCCTCATTTTCCATATTTTTAATACAAACATGGCAAGAAAGGAAGGCAATGTTGAAGGTAACACATTTATCCTATCAATAATTTGCAGAAGGATTCAGATTTTTAGAAAGATGAGTTCCAATTATTCTCACCAATGTTGTGTATTAGATCCTTCTACCATTGAATGGTGTCATTGCTCTATGTTGTAATTTTTAAAAAAATGGCTTTCATGAAGACTACGTTTCAATTTTTTGAGAATGCATCAAATTTGGTTTTTTTGTCTCCTAAATATGAAGATACCTCCTTATCTCATTTTCATTTAGATTATTTAAAGGATAGAGATAGAAAACCCATAGAATCTCCCGATATGCAAGAAATTATAAAAAGTAGCCTAGTTGAAGCAGCAGTCTTTCCAACACTTGTATTGTGCCCTAAATTGGTTTTTGAATGCATATATAGGTATGACCCCCAGGATAGATGCATTAAAACTACAAGGGGGATGTTCTACTGTCAATTAATAGATAAACCATCATGGTTGTCCTCATAATTCCCTAGAAGGAGACATATTCAGATTTTACCATCACATTCTCTCAGTGTTACTTTACAAAAAAATGGTAGTTTATAGGAGTGTTATAGAAAGAAAATGGTTATTAAAATTCCATAAGAGAAGTTCAAGGTTTTCCAAAACCCTAAATAGGGAACATATGATACCTAAAATAAGGGAAATTATGGTATTGTTACATAGAGTTAAATGCTCCAATCAAGCATACTTTTGGGAAGATTGGATGTACTTTTTCATCTAGATAGTCCTTCAGGGAACACAATATTTAGACTGGGGAGAAATTATAGCACAATGCCTGCATGAATGTTTGAGAAATAAATTCAATAATAAAGACTTTTATTTATCTTCATATCTCTTCTATTATTGACATAACTGATGCAATAATGGTTTGATTTCATGATGATCAGTTATTGTGGTTTCATTGATGTCAAGCATTGACCTAGTGGTCCTAGTATGTTGTTGAGTATAGTTTTGATGAATAAAGTGTTGCGATGAGTTTCAATTGTAGGGATCCTTATGAGAGACTTGGGGATGTCTCTGATTGTCAAATGTATGACCGCTACTTTTGATGTATATCGATAAGCAAGTTATGATCGGATAAAGTTTTATAGTGCAACTGCTAGAACAAACAATGAAAAGCGATAGGTGATTTGATTGGTTGGTCAAATATATGATGATGTATGTGGTGTGGTTATAGGAGAAGGTTAATTATAGTGTCTAGAAGCTATGGGTGTTGTTATCTCTATAAGATATATTTTTTTTCATTTGTTTATGTCAAATTCATAGAGTTAAGAAGAGCTAGTCGGTGAAAGGAGTTAGTCATATATTTGACTAGTTGGAAATTCACACCGAGCTAGTCGGTGAAGTCATGCATAAGAGAGAATTCATTAAGCACAAAGAGTTAAATATAGATTACCGAGCATCTACAGTTACCGAGTGTTACATTACACCAAATGCATTGAAGGACGCCTAGTGGATAATCACCGAGTACTGAAGTTCTTTTAACCGAATTGAAGGAGTTACTCAACTAAGTTAGACAATGAGTCATAAACATGATCAAGTCACATTTAATGCTTTTTCAAAGAATTAATTACATTTCTATAATAATTTATAATAGTTTGTTACATTATCAATGATTCAAATAAATCAAAGGATATAAGGCATAGATCAAGCGGCAAAATAAATTTTGCTAGTACCAATAAAAACAACAAATATCGAGGTCAAAGTGACATGGTCACCGAGCAGAAAAGAAGGTCTAACGGTTAAGAATGATTCACAACAACCTAATGCATAATATTAAGAGGCATAAACTCTTATCTATAATGGATGATTTACAGAGAATAACATAATAGAGGAGGTAGATATTGTTGAAGAAATTTGTTAAGAGTTATTATTGAGAAAGTTAAAGGAGTTATTTGAAGAACAAAGAGTAGAGAAGAGAACACCAAGAAGAAATTCAGCTACAACAAAGAAGAACCAAGTAGCGTTACAGTTTGAGATTGAGGTAACACATATCAAAGCACATAGAGTCTGAACATCATTTACATTTGATGCATTTTAACATACATTATTGAGTTATTGATACTATTGTATTGAGAGATTTAAATCCCAATACTGGGTGGATCTTAATCAATCTTATGTTTGTAAAACATTTAATAGGGTACATCTCTAAGTGTAGAGTTTGTAAAAATCCTCTAAACAGGTAGACCTAACAAGTCTTTTTATATTCTTGACTGGGTAAGCTATCAAAATGGCTAAAAATTGTAAGCTCTAACCGAGCACCCTTTATACTACAGTTACTGAAGGTTGTGGGTATCATCCCCACTATAGTTTTGTCCTCTAACTAAGGACTTCTACGTTACCAAAATCATGGTGTTATGAGTTATATTGTTTATTATTTTGATGTGATGTTCTATAAGCTTTATATTACTTTCATTTCAAAGTTATGAACTCAGAAAACAACAATCAGTAGTATATGGTTTATAGGTAGTTTTAATTATAAATTTTTTAGTGGCACTGATTCACCCATCCCTTCTTAGTCATTCCAACAATTGGTATCATAGATTCTACTCTTGTTTTAAAAGGTTTTACCACCTGAGAGTTAAAGATCTTAGTCATGGAAAGTTTTAGGAAATTCAAAATGATTGATGGTCTTGAATCTAAGTTGGAAAGTGCAAGAGAGTTAATCATTGATCTGAAAAAGAAAATTTAGAAGTCTCTAAGGATTAGAAGGAAAATATATGATGAACTGAAAGTTACACAAGAACAAGTTAATACACGTGAGACATCATCTAAAGGAAGTGTAATTGATGAGTCAGAGTCAGCTATAAGAGAACTACTAGAAAATAATGATTCACTTGCCAAGAAGATGGACCTAATGAAGATAGATCTTGAAACCAACATGATAGGAATGACCAAATTGATTGACAGAAAAAGGATTGTTGAAGACGAAAAGAAAATGGAAGAAGATGAAAAAAGACAAGTTGAAATCAAGTTAACTGAGAAAGATTATGAGATTATGAGAATGACCCAAGTTCACTATGATATGACTAACCAACTTCTGAATGCCAATCAAGATAACAAAAGAAAGGAGTTTGAGAACCAAGCACTGAAAGATGAGACTGAAAGAATGGAACAAAGACTGAAAACTAAGAAGGATGAAATTAAATACTAAAAAGAAATCAAGAAGAACTAAAATATTTGGACCATCAATTCAAGAATCAGAAGAAAAGGAATGACAAAGAAGGAATTGGATTCAAAGAGAACAACACTATCGAGAAAGGAGAATCATCTAATGCACAGAAAGATCAAGGTATTATACCTCCACCAAATCAAAAGAAGCCAAGTTTCAATTATTGTGGGAAGCCTGGACACACTTCTAATGTTTGCAGAAGAAGGAAAGGTAAAGCACCAAGTACACCTGAATTTGATGGTTATTTCTTTAGATACAATAGGTATAGGCATCAAGCTTTTGAATGCAGAACTAATATTGCTAACAACACGAGGCAACCAAAGTTTGATGGTTACTGCAAAAGTTACAATAAGTATGGACACAAAGATGAAGAGTGTAGAACAAAGAAAAGAAATGACAAGTGGAAGCCTAACCGAGAGAATGCTAATACTAATCGAGCAGGCACATCTATACCTTGGGACTATAATACAATAATTTCATGTTTATCATTTGGAAGGTATGGACACATTGCTGCAAATTGCATATTGATGCATGAAAGAAATAACCGAAGAGCATGGAGGAACCCCAACAAGGCATGTTTTCATTTTACTAAGGTAGAAACCTAGCAAGAAATTGCAGATAGCGAGGCAATGCACCAACTGAAGATGAATCTACAGTGAAAGGACCAACTATTGTTGATGAAATCATAGAAAAAATGAACAAAATATGGAGAAGAAAGACTCAAGATGAAGGAACATCATTCGGAACCACATAGAGTACCATCTCTATCAAGTTGGTTGCACCGAAATCTACCTAATTGGTGTGAGGTATGTAGGAGCTACATGATTATTATAAATCTTACTTCAGTTCCTAACAATTAGAGTTAAGATCCATATAAGCATATTAAGATGTATTTGGATAAGTTGTGAAATTTTTGGATGAATATTGTTATATATGGTTATTGTGTTTTACTCGGTAAAGAAGAGTAACTATGCAGTCAGTATAAAGGTAAAAACGGACTTGGCAAGTGCATTTATTGTAAATAATTTGAGCCGTTGGAAACCCTAATCATGGGAAACCTATAAATAGGTAATCTTGTTATTTATTTTGGACCTAAAATTTTTGAAAGAGCATTGAGCATTTTGTAGAGTGATTATTCCTTCAATAATTCAAGCGATTTCAAGGTAATTCAAAATCTTTATAAGAATATTGTGATATATTTTTCCAATAACTATTGTACACCGAGTTGTGTTTTCAAAGTTGTGTATTATCAAGCATTCCCTAGTTTGTTCAAGTGATACATTTCGAAGTGATCATGGCACCTAAGATGCAAACACTAGTTGTAGTGAATAATGTCAAACCAGTGAACCCTAAATACAAGTTGCCCCTAGCTATATCCATAGCAATTGACATGACAAGAGCATTGTCTTCAATATTGCCTTGAGTTCTTTTGATTGAAGATGTACGCACATTCATTCACTGCAAAATTGAAGATCCATGTGAAGCCAAGATTGATGCTTCATTTAGTAATCTATGCATGGATGGAAAAGTTAAGGATGCGCACACCCATCTAGAAACAAAAGGATTGGTTCATGCTCTACATTTATTAAGGGTATTCACGCCCAAATGGGTATGGATGGTACTCAGACGAGCACATGACCAGTTTATGTGGTTGGATGAACCGATTAAAATAACTATGGATATGTTGCACATCATCAGTGGATTCCCTATTGGAGACATACCCAAGGAGACTAAGAAAATTGACAAGGGTAATTTCATCAAACTAAGCAAGGCACAATGGGATGGAAGAGGAATGAGAATATCTACTATGATAGATCCTGAGTTAAGGTATGCATGCAATATCATTTCTTACTAAGTGTTTCAATCATCCTGAGTGGATAGTGTACCATGTGGAGTAGTTGATCTAGCATTCAATAGTGAAGAAATGACCACGGATAGATCTATGTGAAGTTTTGATGAAACAGATAGAAGAAAACATGAACACAATCAGAAAGGCAAAGACCAACACTTTCAAATTTGGTTCATTGTTGGTATGTATTTTCTTCTACTACCAAGATTCATTTCCCTCCATTGGAGATGTAGTTTGGAAAACTGATAGGCCAGTCATATATCAAATACATGAGTTTATAGATAGTCTAGGAGACAATTTTGGTGAAATCATGTCTGATTACTTTCTGAAGTTCCAAGCTAGAATGCATAAAAGATATAGAGTTCCACCTCAACTAGTTGCAAAATATCAAGATAACATATGTTTTGAAGTAGATATTGATGTCTGGATAGTTAAAGTTGTTGAACCGAGAGTTGAATGGATTCAACCAATGGGTTATGAGATGGATATTGATATTGGTTCAAAACATATTAAAGCTTTATAAGATAAACCAATTGACCCTAATGAAAAGAGGTATGACACTTATGAGGAAGTCAAAGATAAAATTTAGCAAGGTATATTGGTACCTAGGTCAATTAAGAAAGAAAGTAAAATGATTAATGTTTTATCAAAGACTCTTGGAGTTGATGGTACTATGGATAAGGACATTGAGAATGCACAATCCATTGTAGCAGTTGAAAATAAAAATGTACAATTGCCTTCACCGAGTAAGAGAGGTATTACAAGGAACACCAGATCATCGGTACAACCTACAAAGAAGAAAGTTGCAGAGATAGTTCAACCGAAAGGAAAGATTTATGAGAGAACCAGAGGCAAGAAACAACCTGCTAGAACAAGGAAAAGATTATTTCTTGGAAAAGAGAGTGAAATAGAATCTGATGAGCCTAAAAAATCTGTACCTATTTTAGAGCTCTCATGAGTTCCACAAAGTCTTGATGATTTTATGGATGGATTAAAGAATTCAGGAGGATTTGGAGGATTTAGGGAAAGTTAAATATATGAAGAGGAATGAAGAAGATAAGGAAAAGATTGAAGATGCAGTTGTTGTTACTTTAATGAGATACAAAGTGACACCTATTGAGTTTGCAGATAAGCTACCAGAGAAACTTTACAAAAAAATTGATGCAAGGTGGAAGTATGCAATTAATGCAGAAAAGGAGATGAGAGAGAGATCTCTTATGCATACTATTCCTAACCTAGCACCATCTAAAATTGTAGAAGCATTGAAGAAACATTCAAAGAAATTTCTAGTCAAGGGAAGATCCCTAAGGATAATGAATGGAGACCTGTAACTAGTAGAGAAGGATACAACTAGAAAATGGAAAGAAATATTTCAAATAGATGATACTGATAAACAAGAAGCAGAGAAGAGTCAAGGTGATATAATCACTGATCAAGTAAAGGAAAGCACCACGCAAATAGATCCTATTGATCTAACTACTGACAATGTGGAGATTATCATTGAAGGCTTACTTGAGGAAGAAGATCCAGCAAGGAAGATATTAAGAGATGAAGATTTAACGGTGTAAAAGTACATGACACTAGGTTCATGGATTTTGATTACACATCATTGCAAAGTATCAAACTGATAATTGAGAAAGTGCTCAGTTACCCCAATGTACAAGATGTTTCTACTAACAGTACACCAAATACACACACTATAGCAACCAAGACACTTGTAGATATAGATAAGGTAAAGGTTGATGAACCTACTGACACCGAGGGATAGTAATATGAAGAGCCACTGATCGACCCTATCAATGTACAAAAGTCACCAGATACACAAAGTGAAATGCAGCATGAATCAAATATTAAGGAAAAGACTGAAGAAATATAGAAGGATGAATAGAAAGAAGAAGAGAAACCCATAGAAGAAATAAAAGTAGAAGAAACTATAGTTGGTACACACACCGATTCACCTGATGCAACTAAGGTATCATGTTCTAAACACTCTATTGGTGAGAGTAGATTGATTGAGAAAAAGAAGAGAAAAAAGAGGAAGCAAGTCATTGATTTGAGCAAGCCAATCATCATACTGAAGGGAGACCCAAATATGATGAAGCCCAAAGAATTACGTATTTATACTGAGATTGTAGCTCAAAAGGTTGAACAAGAAAATTTATTGGCAAAGAAGAAAAAGGTAGCATTTTAGAAGATGTAAAGGAGGTTTTCCAGGAAATTATTCCTGAAGTTACAATTGATGAATCTGAACCCCTACTAGACCAAGTTGGTAATTTAATCCAACAAATCAAAGGACCAAACAAGAACATGACTGAATACTTGTTAAAGATTGACAAGGAGTCTATGGAGAAGAATTTGATGGAAGACTTATTGAAAGAAAGTGATGTTGACAAGGTAATTCTTTCCGAGTTATGTACAGGTATTGAAAACAAACTCACATCCATCATAGCATTATTTCAAAAGTTTTGTATTCTTTCAAACTTTACTGGTGAAATCAAGAAGGAAGTAGATACTGAAAAAGAGTTGACTGAGCAACTTAAGTAGCTAACTACCGATCCTGGAACATTCTAGACTTACTACTCACAAGTTCAAGAACTGATGGGAGTTCAACTTTCATTGAGACATGAGGAGGATAAGCTTATATTGGATTTTCTTGAACTGCAAGCATTATTTATTCCCCATATCCAATCGATACAGATACACCTAAAGAAAGCCAAAGACTTAGTCGATTATCTAGATGTTAGCTCACTTGACAGTATTGTTTTCTTAGCAACAGATATTACCAAGAACATTTTTATACTTCTGAATCTCTGAGACACATGGGAGACTGTATTTTTAGGGATACAAAAGAGGTATAAACATATTTTTGAGAAATAAGTTTTACTTTTGGCAGTTTTTGTCAAAAAAGGGGGATAGTTAACTATGTATATGTATTCATAGTAAAAAAAAAAAAAAGTATATATGTGGAAAATGGAAAAAAGATATGTATAGAGTGTAACATGCGAGGGGGAGTTATAAATTTTGATGAATTTCAAAGTTTTTGCCAAAAATACCCAACTAATGCCAAAGGGGGAGATTGTTATCTCTATAAGATATATTTTGTTATCATTAGTTTATGTCGAAGTCATAAAGTCAAGAAGAACCAGTTGGTGAAAGGATTTAGTCATATATTTTACTAGTCAACAATTCACACCGTGCCAATCAGTAAAGTCATACATAAGAGAGAAGTTGGTAAGCGTAAAGAGTTAAAGACAGCATATCGAGCATCTACAGTTATCGAGTGTTGCATTACACTGAATGCATTGAAGGACATCAAGTGGATAATCACCAAGTACTGAAGTTCTTATAACTGATTTGAAGGATTTACTCAACTGAGTTAGACAGTGAGTCATAAACGTGACTAGATCATATTTAATGCTTTGTCACAACATTAATTACATTACTACAAGAATTTATAATAGTTTGTTATATGATCAACAATTCAAATAAATCAGAGTGAATATCTCAGGCATAGATCAAGCAGCAAAATAAATTTTTCTAGTACCAATAAAAACAACAAATATTGAGGCAAAGGTGACATGGTCACTGAGAAGAAAAGAAGATCTAAATGATTAGGAATGATTCATAGCAACCTAGTGCATAAGATTAAGAGGCATAAACTCTTATATATAATGGATGATTTACATAGCAGAACATAATAGGGGAGGAAAATATTGTTGAAGAAAGTTGTTAAGAGTTATTGCTGAGAAATTTAAAGGAGTTCTTTGAAGAACAAAGAGCAGAGCAGAGAGAATCAAACATAAATTCAGCTACAACAAAGTAGAACCGAGTAGTGTTACAGTTTGAGATTGAGGTAACACATATTAGAGCACATAGAGTCTAAACAACATTTACATTTGATGCATTTTTACAAACACTATTGAGTTATTGATACTATTGTATTGAGAGCTTTAAATCCCAATACTGGGTAGATCTTAGCCGATCTTATATTTGTAAAACCTTTAACATGGTACATCTCTAAGTGTAGAGTTTGTAAAAATCCTCTAACTAGGTAGACCTAACAAGTCTTTTTATACTCTTGATTGGGTAAGCTATCAAAATGGCTAAACATTGTAAGCTCTAACTGAGCACCCTTTATACTACAGTTAGTGAAAGTTGTGGGTATCATACCCACCGCATTTTTGTCCTCTAACCAAATATTTCTACATTACCAGAATCATGGTGCTATGAGTTCTATTGTTTATTATTTTGATGTGATGTTGTATAAGCTTTATATTAATTTCATTTCAAAGTTGTGAAATTGTAAAATAACAAGCAACAGTATATGGTTTATAGGAAATTTCAGTTATAAAGTTTTTAGTGGTACTGATTCGCCCCTCCCCTCTTAGTCCCAACTTTCCATAGTCATTCCTACAGGTGCAACCGCAACTTATTTGGATGATTGGTGGAGAGGTATTGCAGTTACAGAAGTGGTTTCAAGATAAATAACTTATGTTCTTGATCTACTCATGGTAGATCTTGAAGCGGTGACCATAATGGAAGCATTGATGAATAAAGGTTTGTTAGTCATAATGTGGTGACATGTCCTAATGATCAGAGGTGATGATCTAGCATTCAGTGTTTGATGCTAGTGTTCCATGAAGATTATAGAAGAAGGATTTGTTGAGTCAAAATGTGTTTGACTGTTCTTCATGAATTCATAGGTAAATCCAAGTGTGGATCGATGCGATATAGGAAAATTGTTTTGTGCATTGATATGTGTGTATTGGCACATTTTACTTGAGAGGGAAGCTTGAAAGTTAAATTATAATACATTTAGGGTAAGATTAAGGTGGTGGAAGGCTCTAGGGTTTGATGAAAATTATATATCTGAAAAAGTTGAAAGAATTGTGTGTTGATCATGGATAGCTGATGTGTGTGAAGGTACAATCAAGCCAAGGTAAATTTGAGTCTGAAGAGAAGATATTGTGTATATTAGATCAGATCTTATTAGGTAGAGGTGTTGTTATTTGCAGATCATTCTACTTGTTGTTTCCTAAAAGTTATAGCAGTCAAAATCCCTTAACCAGGTGGATCCTAACAAGTCTTTATTGTAAATCATTTAACAAGGTGGCACATTATCTTGTGTCTTAATTCCTCTAATAGGGTAAAGCACCTAACAGAGATAGAGATAAATCCCTTAACCGGGTGACACCTAATATTTTCTTTGTAAACTCCTAAAAGGGTTAAGCTCCTCACATGGCATACTTTAGAAGAGGGAAAAACTTTTTGCGTACTAATTCCCACCATGGTTTTTCCCAAGTTGGTTTTCTATGTGAAAAATCTATGTGTCAAGTGTTTCATTATTTTTTGGATGTACTTATGTGTTTGAAGTTTTCATTTTCTTCTATTAAGTTAATCTTGTGAATTTATTATAAGGTTTAAAAGTTTTCATTCAATTTATTACTGATTCAACCCCCTCTCTGTAATCTAATTTCTATGACTACTATCTATTACTTAGCTTCAACAAGGGAATGGGCAAGATTATATCATTAACCCTTGACTGAAAACGTCAAAATTTATGAATACTGTCCTCGTATGCAACATAAAAGATGTTATGAGAATTATAGAAGAGTTAATCATATCTTCACTGGGAGGTTAGTCTATGAGTTGGCTGGAAATATAAATAAAAGAATGTCAGAAAAATCTATATAACTTATTAGTATATATGGTAGTAAGTTTATTTGGTTTCCTAGGTTTACCTACATCAGGGTAGGAGGATTTGATGGTGAACCCAAAAAATTTCCTAGGTATGCTTTGTATTGCTTCATGTTAGTTAAATTGAGTAGAAAATTGGCTTATGTAAGAAAAAAATTCCCAACAAAACCAAGTGCAAGAATTTCCTTTCCCATTGAACTTGAACACTATATGTGTCGATCTACGTCAGATGCCCTGAATTTTGAGATAGATCTAAACAAGTTTAAACTATAGTGCTATGAAGTCAAGCCCCATTTTTATAGAAAAGGTTTTGATAGGGACCATTTAAATATTGGTGAACAATTCTCACATATACCTCATTTGGAGGACTATTGAGAAGATTTCTCAAATGAATGAGAAATTAGAAGAAGGGTTTGGTGTAGGTTCTCCTTACAACAAATTGTTACTTTAATTTTGAAAATGAATATCAATGGTGTGGCAAATAATGAAGGAGATGTAGAAGACCCTATGTATGAACAAATAGAACAAAAAGAAATTCCAGAGATAAATTGGTCTAAGACTTAAAAAGACCAAATTGAAGTCAGGACATTACCAGTGATCCAGAGAACAAAAAAGTGACTTAGAGTGTAGAGATTATAGAAACTTCAAATCAGTGAACAACAACGAATTGAACTTACCAGCAACCCTCCCTCTTTTTTTACTCCTAATAATATTTTTCAAACTTGTGATGTAGGTGTTGATAAACCAAAGGTCTAAAAACCTCCAACCAATAAGAGATCTAAAAAGACTATTGCAGCTAGCTTTCTTGCCCAATCTAGTAGATCAAGAACCAGAATCAAGGAAAGAAAAGAGCCTATGGAATAGGTAGTGGTGGACTTAGAAAACATGGAGGACCTAAATAAAGAGGTAGATACTCAATAATTTTATGTTCTTGATGACATGGGGTAACAACAAATAGATACCAATTTCGACTCTATGAGTTCAACGATGACTTTGAGTGCATCTCTGAACTAACCTACTACTAGTAAGGGAATTTTAGTCTCTACTCCTCAGTGGTTAGAAAATTCAATTAATAAAAAGAGGAAGATAGTTCCAGTCTTGTTACCACTCAAAGACATGGTTAGTAAATGTTTGGGAAAAACCTCAAAGTCCAAAAAATTGAAGATTGCCTCTATGGTAGATGTGGATCCAAATACAGGAAATTGGGTTGCAGAAATAGCTAAACCATCAACAGAAGATGAAGTTTAGGATTCCATAGCTAAGGAATTTGTAGTGGAAAAGGTAAATCTAGGAGCCACATCCATATATGTGGATGCTCATCACTTTGAAATCTCTTCCAAGAAAATGTTGAATACAACTTGGAAGGATGGAAAAGATAAGAAAGAGTTGAAACATGCAATAAAGTTAATGGAAGAATACATTGATGTAATTCATAGTCCAACTCCATAGCCTGTTTCTCAATTTTCTATGTCCTTTGATTCAAAATTACCAACTAACTAAAAGATGTTGGACAAATTTCAGAAAAGAAAGATGTTACTCAAAGTATTCAATAACTAGTTAGATTGAGTGGTTCAGGAAGGAATTCAATATATTTCTGATTTGAAAAATTTGTGTCATGACAACGAGAATACTATCAAAGATTTGTAAACACAATATAGTTCATGCGAAATGGAGGATGCTCAATGGGTAGTCATTATTTCCTAGATAAAAGATGTTACAAAAATATGGTATAATGATTTTTTTTATCTAATAAAGCTATAGATGGTTTGGATGATAACATATTATTTGTAATAGGAACATAGAATGGAGAAAATCAATGATTAAGCATGGTCATTGGGAGCTCAATAATCTAGTGAAGGTACTAACAGATCTCTCTCTCTCTCTCTCTCTCTCTCTCTCTCTCTCTCTCTCTCTCTCTCTCTCAATTTATAAGTACCTCAAATACATAAATGTGAAGGTCTTGGAGGATGAAGACTCGATAGAGATAGATATGAATGTGGTGATCCAATCCTTCAAAGAGAAGATAGAATTTTTCAAGGAGATTAAATAAGTAACGAAGAGAGATATTTCTAAGGTTGCAATAATTGAGTCCCTTTTGGAATTGTGCATCAATCAATTCCCAGGATACGTGAAAAAGGTGGAAAATATTTGACAATATAGGGATGTATGGAAGCAGATAATCACACATATGTTTTCTAAACTATTCAGTGATGCAAGAGTTTGTTACTTCCTACAAAGAATGGAAATTACCATGTGTCCTAGTCACTGATTCAAGCCAACCTAATGACTCAAGGATGCCAGCTCATACATGATCATGTTGTTGAATTTCCTCATTTTGTTGTTCAATTTAAGGAGTTACGAGTCTTAAATTTTATCTTTTGAAATAGTTTTAAAACTATGTTTTACCTAGGGTTAGAGTTAATGTAACCCTGAGTTTTAATTTAGTTTCAAAAACTGTAGCTATATATGTGTTTTAGAAAGAATTAAGAAAGGTCCAAATTTTGGTGTGACTTGTAGACTAAAAATTTGGTTTTCCTAATACATGATCTTTTGGAAGAAAATTTTTATCTGTGAATGAAATGAATAGATGATGGTTGCATATTCAAATATGTGTGTTTGAATCAATGTGGAAAAAATTGTGTGGATTTATTTCTCAATGCAATGGTTGTTTATGTCTTTGAATATTTATCATGTATTTGAATGGATATAGCTGGTTTATAAGTTTCTATTGATTGATTTGGTGGAAATTTAATTAGAGAATGTGTGCTTTGATCATTGAAATTACTTATATTTAAAAATTCATATTCATGGCATGTTCATGTATGAATGGTAGTAGCATTTAGTACTTTCTGGTGAAAACTATAATCATAATTTTATTTTTAATTTAAACATTCATTGAATATCATAAAGGGAGTTGTACCTTCATTTAGAGGGTATCTGTTTATAGTGAGCCCAACTGTAAATTATCATTTAGGTCCTAAAAGGGTTTATAGATTCAAATATATATATCACATTGGGGAAAATTTTGTTAACCAACTTTATATAAGCAGGCACATCTACATTGTTAATCATACCAGTTGAACCAATTGAAGCTATCATTTATTTATTGTAATCCAGTTGATTATGTTCATTAGCAATATTATTGTTCTTACATCTTATTTCAAATGTCTTGTGAAAGTTATCTTCATCTTTCATTTGATCCTGGGGGTGTTGTAGAGTCACGTAAAACTCTAACAACATCAGGAGTGGCTCCTTTGGGATCTATTTTCGAACCATCTTGTAATTTTATAGCTCTTTTTGAATCTTTACATGATGTGATGTTGAAGATGATTAACAATATTTTTTAAAACTTTCTTCCATCAAATTCTTTGATACTTTGAAATAATTTCTAGCTTCCCATGATCCTGGGGCCTTTTTCAATATCATTGCTATCCTAGTGATGATACTAAGAAGTGTTATTATTTGAAGCATATTATCCAAGATATTGTAGATTCTAATACCATAATTGTGGAGGGTGTGACAATGAAGGAAACAAATATATTACACCCCATAACTAAAAATTTCAAATATATACCAATCCTTTGCCTTCCCATTCTACTGAAACCATTGAGAAAACCAATTTGTTAGATACTTCTACCCTTATTATTGTGCCTAGTAATCCTATCTCTATAAATGTTGATGTTATGTGTAGTGTGTCCAAAAATCTTGTTAATCCCATTAAACAATCCAAACACAAACCAAAACCCAAGCCTAAACTTGATATTTTCATTACATTTGATCCTAAGGAGACTATTAAGACACTTTTAATGGTCCTCTTTACATTTCTGCAAAAAAACAATGATAAGTTCTCTTGAGGAGTGCTTATTGATCCTACTTGCATGGTAAATTTTATAACTGGGGAACATCTTTCCACAATACAATTACATCAAGACTCCTATGATGAATCTAGTGTAATGAATAATACTTTTAATGGTTTTACTTGTCTTGATTGTCGTTCCATCACCCTTCCCATTGAATTTGGTAAGAAATGTTGAGATGTTACCTTTGTTTTCATCCCAAATTCTGATCAATTTCAAGTGAGACTTGGCCTTCATTTGCTCATTTCCATTAGATCTATTACTTCTCTTATCCATAAGTGCCTTATATTTCCTCATAATAGAGAAATTTTCATGATCAATCATAGTCTTTATCATCCTTTTAGAAATTAATGGAAACTTTTTCCTTGACTTATTTTGACCTCACATGCATCAACCATTACAACCTCACAAAGATCATTTATTCCTATCTTACCAAAAAAATAAACAGGAAATAATTCCCATATTGAGAAACCCTAAGGATTGCCCATCTTCTTGTCTTGGACATGTACTCCTTCCTAAACCTTCAATTTCTCTTATTTATGCTTGTGTTCCACCTCCTATTTCATACACATTATTAGAATCCTCTATCTCCAAAACTATTAAGGCTCCTTCTATTCCTCCTACTAAGGAAGATAATGAGCCCATGTTGATTGATCATAAAGCTCCCCAAATATCAAAAAAACCAACCAGAACTGATGTGCTTGTGACCACTATCATAGATGTCATGCTAAGGCTTGTGATCTTGCTTCCCAAACCATTTCCTCCCTTAAGACACCTCATTATTCCTTGATTCTCTTTGACTAACCTATGCATAGCTCAAGGGAGGAAGTCAATCTTAATAAAATTAATTTGTCTAAACATGATGATTGTGCTTTTTGCATCAAATATCATATTGTGATTAATTTAGATGATGGATAAACTCTTGATGATGTTACTAATGTTAATGATGCAAATGATTTTGATCCTAATTATTCTTATGATATGTATGAGGTTATTGAATTAATCATGAATTATCTAAAAGATTTTTCAAACCATTAACTTTAGCTCCTTGTGACAAAGTGACTCATCATTAGAGCATGATCTTTATTTAGAACTTGCAGTAGCTTCACCTATCATGCTTGATGTTTCTCCTCTCACTTGTTTTCCACCTTCCCTAAATAATGTTCAACAAGAAGGGTTGGTAGATGGTATTATTTAATAGTTCCTCTTGTGAGGTGGACTTATTATATATTTTCTTTTTTGTAATGTGCTTCCTTTGTGGTGTACGACTTGTTTTATGTTATTCTTTTAGATTTATTTAGATGAGTGATAAATAAATGAATTTTTTGTGGCATTATTCTATTCATATCTAATTTCCACTCTTTTTTGTATATATGGAATGTCATACTTGTTTTATTGTTGTAAATGTGCCTTTGTCTTGTCTACTTGGGGATGATGCAAAGGAATAGAAACCATCTATCTTTTTGGTCTCTGCAATGTTGACCAAAAATACTTTTGTTTGTTTATCATATATTCTCTTCTTATAATGTTCTTGTAGCTCTACTACCTTTGGGAGATGAGGTCGATTCATTAATGATTATTCTTTATATACATGAGTTATCACATATGCATAATGATCCTAGAGTTAGAAGACAGCTTTGAGAGATTTTTCGTATGATTTAGTTCTCTTGATTTTTTCCTTTTCCAAGGGCATATCATAGTGAAAATGTGTTTATATTCTAGAATCATGTATGCTACCTTAAATCTATTCTTTATTACACATCATTGTTTGAAATGTTGTCATTGATGAAAGAGGATATTATTTGTATGTCATATTGGTTGTCATTGATGTAAACACACTTTGTTAACTTATTTTCTTATGGAAACATTCAGTAATACAATTGATATTGTCTTGGTCCACATTTCTTTGCACAAATAGATATGGTAATACATTTTTTACAGTGTGTCTTTGTACTCCTGGTGTGCCTATATTCAAGCGTTCATGATTTTTGGTTCTTTTTTCAGGTTGCATTCTTGGTCTGGTATCTTAGTTTACTAATTGCTATGTTCCTCTGAGACAGAATAGGAGGTTAGTTTTTCCATATCTCATTGCATAGATGATTTTGATACTGTAATTTTGGGACAAGATTAAAGATTGAATGAAATGTGTTATCTCAAGTGGATATTGGTATTGGTAGTATTTTGGCTGACATATAGAAATAAGTGTGAAGTATAATTTGGATTTAATGTGCAATGGGTTATCCTAGCCAATTTATTAACACATGGGTTTGGTTGACACAATATATGATTTAAATCGGTATATATATGATTGTTGTATTTCCTTTTGGGAGATATGCATATGACAGAGATGATATAGGAATACAATGGATATGTGAACCTACAGAAGGACATCAAAATTATGTGAAAATGAAGGACAGATGAAGTGTATCAAGTCTATTTTTTCAACTTCAAAGGAATTGACTTATGCATACATCATATGCAATTATAATAGTTCATTTTTTTAAACCCTTTTGGCAGTGAGCCTCTCATTTTCTCTCCATAAGTGAGCCCTTCGATAATGAGTCATGTGCATTGAAATATTCAATAACTAGTTATACAATATTGAAAGTTAACCCTCTTCATGTTTTTTCCCATTTGGGTTTTCCATGATAAAAATATGGTGGTATCTTGTGCTCATGTTTCTTATATTGCAATTGTTTGTTTAGCTTCTAATTCAGTGAATGGAAAGAGTAATTTGTGATTTAAATTTAAGATTTTGGTAATGTTGATTCACACTCCCCCCCTCCCTCTCAGTATTAGGATTGTTCAACTATTGGTATTAGATTTGTGATTCCTTGGAGAATATCTTAACTGCCTAAGGGAGATCTTGGAGGGTTGGATAGTTAGTGGCTATGGAAAACACTAAATAATCTCATATTGATGGATAATTCTTAACCACTCTGGATGATCTTGATAATTTGGAAAGTGAGAATAGGGATCTGAAGGAAAATCTAAGATAAGAAAAAGAATGTGTTAGAAAATTGAGACAACAAATTAATAATTTCAAGGAAAGACATAGGGAAGCCAACAAGGAGCTAAAAAAAAATAACATGATTTATGATCTAAAGATGTGTTGAAGAAAGAAATAAATTTGAAGAATGCTTGAATGGGTTAATCAAACAAAAGGCAAAAATATGTACAAATCTTGAATAAGAAGTAATGAGTCTGAAATCAGGAGATAAACTCTAGGAAAGCTCTCTGAAGCTTGATGAAATAATAGCTACTCAAAGAGCTCCAAAGGAAAGAGGGGGTTTAGGCTTTGAAACTGGTGAGTGCTTGGATGAAAGAATTAATGGAAAGGATAAAATGAAGATGAGTGAAATAGGACATAAAAATGAAGAAACAAATCAAGGAAAGTAGATCCAGAATTAGAAGAACTCAATAAGGAAACCATTGGTCAGACAAGCTAATGCACAAAGTTACACATCTTTTAATAGTTATTGCATTTTCTAGAATAATTTTGCACATAAGGATGCAAAATGACAAAGCAAGATGAATCTAAATATTTAGTACTTTACATGCAAAATATTTGGTCATAAGGCTAATAACTGCATAAGTCAAGTTAATGAAAGAAACAAACCATTTTATGGATATTGTCAACTATGAAATGGATTTTGACATAAAGTTGATAAGTTCATATCTATAGTGGCTAAAAATAATTTAGGATAGAGGAAGATCAAATGTTTTAGGTGTAATCAGAATGGACACATTGTCAAATATTGTAGAAGCGGGAATCATAATCATGTTACATCTGCAAGAATGAATGATACTATAAAAAATATTGACATAGAAGAAGTAAGATAGGAAATGAACAAAATATGGAAGAAGAAAGAAGAAGAAGACACACCAGACATTGCGGTTACACCTAGCTCTAGTGTAGAAAATATCTTTGAAAACTAGTTTAGAATGTGTTGGCTTAGGAGGGGCTATAAAGAAGATTTTTTTTCCTTGCCAAAGAAGATGGTGTTGTTATCACAACATGATATGTTTTTCATATTAACAAGACAAAAATAGTGGTGAAATTTGTGGTAGAATATATTGATTTGAGGAAGTTTGTGAAATAATAGAAAAGAGATTGTGCATTCAGATAAAATGGGTTTAACAACTTTTTTGTGATTTGATGTTTTGGAGAGAAAAATATAAGTACATTTAAGGGAAAACAAAATAATTTTTGGTCATATTGTTCATCTCTAAGATCTAGAAAATTATGAAGTGTGGAAGAAGATTTGAAGTCAAAATGACAAACTACAAAAAAAGGTATTTTTCTCATGGATCATGTACAACTTGTGAATTATAATGATGATTCCCTTCCAAAATTTTAAAATTTCATGAGTCAATAAGTAAGGGTTTCATAATGATGGAGCGCGAGAGGGAGGGAGGAGGAGCAAAGAAGGCAAGAATTCAAATTTTGAATTTTGAATCTGAAGGGAAGCATGGAGCTGAGGGATCTGTTGAAGGATCTACAACAAAAGGAGCTGAGAATGTTGTCAGATCAGCAGAAAAAGAAGGAGGATCTATGGTGCTTCTGTCCAACAGGGATAATGGGTCAGAAATGGGACTAGAGGTGAAAAATCCAAAAAATTTGAATGTTGGGGGAGAATCGTCCCAAGGTAAGTCACATGATCCCTCTGTTAATCAGGAAAAAGGTAAATGGGCAAGTCTCTTTGGCATAAAACCCTCAGGCAAGTCCATTTTTCCCAAAGTGGATATTCTGTCTAATCCACTGAAAGGTGAGATTGGTATTCAAATACCAGATCAATTAGTTGACCACACGGTCTCTATCATGGCCTCAACCCTTATAGGGAAATTTTTGGGCCCCAGAAAAAATATCGATCTAGTTAGATCCTTTGTGGACAAAAAATGGAGGCTGAAAGGTCAAGTTGATGTAGTGGCCATGCCTAAAGGTTTCTTCTCCTTTGTATTCTCTAATGGGGAAGACCTTTCTAAATTTCTGTGTGGGGGACCTTGGATGATGGGGGAATCATAATTGTCTCTACAAAAATGGACTATGAGTCTAGACTATAATGAAAGCTTCTTCACGGCGGCATCGGTTTGGATTTGTCTTCCTAGGATGCCTTTGGAATATTGGCATGAAGATATTTTAATAGCTATTGCAAGTTCTTTTGGGGAACTTTTATCTATAGATCATATGACTGAAGCCAGAACTAGACAAGTTTATGCAAGAATCTGTGTAAACATCCAACAGAATGTTGACCTACCTCAGGTAATATCTTTGAAATCGAAACTAGGGATATGGAATCAAGAGCTTTAATATGAATCGATGCCTTTTGCTTGCTTTATTTGCAAGAAATCTGGTCATTGGGCTAAACACTACCCTCAGAAGACCCAAAAGGAAAAAAACAAGGATCAGGAGAAAACAAAAGGTCAGAGAATGGAATGGAAAAGAAAAATGGAAGAACCGAAGGTAATCCCAAACTTGGTGAAAGGAAACAAGGATAAAATAGAAGAAAGTGAGTCTTTCCAGCAAAAGAAAAATGGGGAAGTTGTCAAAGAAAATGTGATGCAAGATCCCAAAGAAATATCAAGCAAGAAAATAGAAGAAAGAGGGGATATAATCATAGCAGAAACTAAACAAAATGAAACTAGAAAAGAAAATAACGTTACACTGTCCAAAGGAGAAGAGAAAGAAAGGTGCTCTAAAGAAGAGGAGGAGTTGGCAGAAATAGAAAAATAATGGTCAGAAGAGAAGAAGGAAACTGACCTAATCAGGGATAGGAAATTTGACTCCCCAATAGATCAAAACTAGAATGAGAAATAGAAGGAGGAGGAGGAAGAAGCAGAGGAAACATCATGGTCAACTGTGGGTACAAAGAAGGGATCAAACAAGAAAAGCCCGAAATCCCCTGAAGAAAATCACCTTGCCTTTGAAATGAATGTAAGCTCTGGAAAGAAATGTAGAGATTTCTTCAATGGGGAAATTGAATAAGAAGGTAGGAGGCCAAAAAATAGGAGTCCTAAAAAGACAACAGAAGGTAGATATAGGGACCCCAAAACAAGAAAAAGGAAGAAAATCAAAGAAAACCTATAGCGAGGAGGAAGCAAAACAAAACATTGCTGATGGAAAACAACTCACTATCCATCAGGTTTGTACCCCAACCTTTAAATGAAAATAATCTCATGGAATATCCGAGGACTCAATAGTCCTCATAAGAAAGATGTTGTTAGGAACTTAGTTAGAGATTCTAAACTTGACATTCTTTTGATTTAAGAAAATAAAATGAGTAAATAAAAGATAGAAAGTATGAAGTTGGTTAAAAATGGGAAGTGCTTTGGTAGTAGCTCAGAAGGGGCTTTAGGAGGTCTGGCCATCTTCTAGAACCAATCTTGTTTTGACTGTAAGCTTCTTAAAGAGGACAAAAACTTCATTGTTGATGTTGTTAGGAGTTTAAAGCACAGCTTTTCTAGGACTTTAATTAATGTTTATGCTCCAAATACTAAGACATGAAGAACAAAGATTTGAAAGAATCTGTATGATCAGATGGAAGGTAGAAAAGATAACAACTTTCTCATAATGGGAGACTTTAATACCCTTCTTAAGCAGGAAGATAAAAAGGGAGGCAATTTAGCTCAAGTGGAAAGCAGAGTTGATTTCATGGATTTCATAATCAATGAAGGATTTTTGGATGTGGATTTGGAAGGGATGAACTATACTTGGTCCAACTATAGGGTGGGAGAGGACCTGATTCAAGTTAAGCTGGATAGGGCTCTGATCAATCCGGAATGGTACACCAAGTTCTCTTGTGCTCTTTCCTCCCTCACCTGAATAGGATCATACCACTTCCCTATTTCTTTCAATGTCACTTTGTTCACTGGGAAAAGAAATGCTCCTTTTAGATTTGAGAAAATGTGGCTAGATCATCCTGACCTGGAAAATAAAATCAAGAACTGGTGGAACATTGACGTGGAAGGAACAACCATGTTTAAAATGGTGAAGAAACTGGCAAATGTCAAATATAATGTTAAATGTTGGAATAAGAAAAGCTATGGTGGCATTTTCCAAGCTAAAATTAAAACTCAAAGTGATCTGAAAGATATCCAGGAGGAAATTCAAAGGAATGGATTATCTAAAAATTTGAGAACCCAAGTTAGAACATGGCCCTTGCTGACTTTCATAATATCATTGCTAAAGAGGAGACTTACTGGAGATAGAGATCTAGATCCCTTTGGTTAAAAGTAGGAGATAAGAATACCAGATTTTTCCATCTCTCTACTCTTAAACATAAGGAAATTAACAAAATTCATTTTTTGTCTACTATGAATGGGAAAATAACCAAAGAAGAATAAATAAGGGAAGAAATGGTGGGTTATTTTGTGTCTTTACTTTCAAAAGATCAAAATCTTTATTCTGAAGACAAAAATGACCTCCTTGTCTCTATTCCTTGCATTCTGGATCATGATGCCAATGCTCTTCTAAAATTAATTCCCTCAGAGACTGAGATTAAGAAGGAAGTCCTATCTTTTGAAGGAGGGAAATCCCCTGGTCCGGATGGGTTTCAGATGTTCTTCCAGAAATTCTAGAGTATTGTAGGGAGAAATGTTTGTTCAATAGTTAAAGAATTCTTTGGAACTAAATCCATTCTCAAGGAAATTAACTCAACCTTTATTGCTCTCATACCAAAAAAACCTGGAGTAGACACGGTTGAAGGCTTCAGACCCATAAGTCTCTGTAAATCCCTTTATAAAATCATTTCGAAGGTTATGACATCCAAAATTTTGAGAATCTTGCCTAATCTTGTATCCCCTCAATAGAACGGGTTTGTTCCTGGAAGACAAATTCTGGACTCAATTATGGTAGTGCATAAGAATATTCACTCCCTTCAAGCATCCATAAAATAGGGTATCCTGATGAAATTGGATCTATCTAAAGCTTATGATAGAGTGGATTGGTCCTTCTTGTCTAAAATCCTAAGTTCCTTTGGATTTGATAAAGATGTCATAAGAATTATTATGCAATTAGTAACAACGGTGTCTTCTTCGGTGCTTGTCAATGGAGGTTCTTCCATCTTCTTCCACCCAACAAGAGGTCTTAGACAAGGTGAACCCATTTCTTTGATTCTCTTTGCAATAATGGTAGAAAGTCTTGGAAGATCCATCAAAAGACTGGTCTTGTTAGGTCAAATTTTAGGTCTCCAACCATCCTCAGCTTTGCATAAGTGCTCTCAGGAGAAATTTGTTAACGATACTATCATGATGGGAGAGGTCTCTAATTTGGAAGCAAGGAACATGAAAAAGGCCCTGAATAATTATACTAAAGCTTTAGGTCAATCTATAAACTGGGAGAAGAGCTCTCTCTTTTTCTGCAATACACCTGAAGAAAGACAAAGGAAGATTTCTTCAATTTTGGGGTGCAAGATATGGAATCTTCCCTCTACCTATTTGGGTCTCCCTCTTTTTTATAAACCTGATGATGCTTTTTGGAATGGGATTCTTGACTGATTCCACAATAAGCTGGTAGGATGGAAAGGTTCTACTCTCAGCCAAGCTGGGAAAGTTCATCTTTTGAAATCAACTCTCCAAAATCTTTCGGTCTATGCACTCAATCTATTCAAAATTCCCCAGAAATATGCAAATTTGATTGAAAAAAATTAGAAAATATTTCTTTGGTCTGAAGTGGAAGAGAAGAAGATATTAAGTCTTGTGGCCTGGGAGGTGGTGTGTAAACCAAAGAAGTGGGGAGGGCTTGGTATTAGAAGTATTAAAAACACTAATAAGGCACTGCTGGAAAAATAGTGCTGGAGATTCTTTGAAGAAGAGAAGGAATGGAATGCCATCATCAAGAGAAAATACCATTTAATCTGGAACAGTATCAGGAAAGGCAGGGTTTTGATCAGAAAAGGGATAAGATGGAAGCTGGAAAATGGTAGGAAAATAAACTTCTGGACAGATAAATGGATGAAGGAAGAAGCCCTTAGTGATAAGTAGGAATGGATGCCAGTGAGTCTAGATTGTAAAGATATTGTTGGAGAGAAGGTCTCAGATTACTGGATCAATGAAAAATGGGTGGACCTTAGCTCCTTTGATGCTTCACTTAACATGGTTAATAAGTTTCTAACTCCTTGGTTTGTTATAAATAACAAACATGACACTTTGATTTGGGGGCTGGAGGCTAATGGAAAGTTCTTTGTCTCTTCTGCTGCTACCCTTCTTCTCCCGAAGGATAATCACTCTTCTAGCTATCAGGTATGGAATAATAAACTTGTTCCCAAAATTAATATGTTCTTTTGGATTCTTGTTTAGAATAAAATCCTTACTGTGGATAATCTTTGCAAAGGGGGCTTCAATATGCCTAATAGATGTATCCTTTGCTACTCTGAAGCTGAGAATTGTAACCATCTTATGATTCATTGTCCTTACTCTTGTAAAGTTTGGAACTTTGTCTTCAATGCCTTCAACCTGGATTGGGTTAAACCTAATAACTTCCAGGATATGGTTAAACAATGGTACTGCCCCCTTAAGGGTAAAGAATTCAAAGATCTTTGGAATCTTTCTCTGCCCCACTTTACTTGGAGAATTTACAAGGAAAGAAACAACAAAATATTCAGAGAAAAAAGCTCTTCCTATCAAATTGTGGCAAATAGTATAAGTAGAAGTCTGCTAGAAAATTTCAAAAATTAGCTCCCTAGCGATGCCCCCTTCAAGAACTCTCTTTGTATCTCTGACATTCTTATGAACTCTTAGATGCAAAAAAACAACATAGTTAACTTGAGGGAAAATACTAGATGGAGTGAGCCTCTGAGTGGCTGGGTTAAAGGTAATTTTTATGGGGCTGCCAAAGGGAATCCAGGGAAAGCTAGAGTGGGAGGTATAATAAGGGATAATGCTGGTAATTGTTTGGGAGTTGTTTCTACACCGCTGGGAGATCAGACAAGTCATATGGTAGAAGCTATGGCTACTCTTCAAGTGGTTATGTTGGCCAAAGATATGGGCTTTTCCAAAATGTGGCTGGAGGGAGACTCTTTGAACATAATAAATTGTATTAAAGGCAATCATGAAGCTTCATGGACTATTAGCCACATCATTGAAAAAATCAATTCTATTATGTCCACTTTCGATGATTATCATATTTCCCACATTTTTAGAGAAGGTAACACGACGGCTGATGGCTTAGCTAACGTGGGTGTACAATCTAATGTCATGCAATATTGGAGAGGAGAGGTAGATCTTAAAATGGAGATTTTTAGTCTTATCAGGTACAATAGGATTAACAACATTGAAGGAGTAATTAATAGACATAATTAATGATGAGGTCATCCTAAATGATGAAATTTCATGTGAGTTGTCATGCAAAGGAAAGGGGATTAATGAATAATGTGACCCTCCATAGATTATGGGTGTTAACAAGCATTTTGAGTCTAAAAAATCATAATAGTAAAGCTTCCCAAGGTATAGCGTTCTAGACCTTTGATAACCTACATTTTCAGATTGCGACGGGCATTATGGGGGGTGGTCTGAAGAGGGAGGAACCAATTGACTGCACAAAATGGAAATAGAAGAAGAAGGTCTGGAAAAGGTTGAAAAAGGGAGGCATATCATAGTATTTGGAGAAGCTCCATGGCTGGGATATGGAGATAATGAAAATATTTTCAGAGGGTTGGAAGGATGGGAAGGTTCACCTATGGGGGAAATCTTTCTCTCTAACTTTGAGGGCTATCTCTGAAATCACGGGCCTTCCATGTGAGGGAATGAAATTCTATAGGGATAATAAGAGGGCTGGGAGTCAAGCTTTCAAAGTTTTTCCAAAAATAGAAGAAGAAGAGGCCCTTTTAAGAAAAGGGATAGGGGACTGGGGATATCAAAAAAATTAAGTCCCACAGGGTGAAGATTCTAACAATGATGATTAAGTATTTTACTTTGGATGGTAGATACTCTAAAATCTACAATCTACAATTTGTTCTAACTAATCACTTCAAGCATGATAAAAAGGTTTCCTTTTCATTTTACCTCCTGAGTTCATTGCATAACAGCATGATGGAGCATAGAAATAAATAGAGTAACCTTGTGCTCCATGTGGGGCTCATTCTATTGATCTCAGAGTACGCTTGCAACCATGTCTCAGAGCCTATCCCCAAAAGGGTAAAAGGGATTGCGAGGAATGTTAAGCAAGAAAACAAAAAATAGAGTTTGAAGAAGAGGGATAGAACTAAAAGGAAGGATAACCTGGGAAGGCAAGAGGAGACCGATGATGAAACCCTTGAGAATCAGGGCAATGATGAAGATATCCAGGATGAGGAAAAGGAGGAAATGGTTGTGATGGATCAGGATGTTCGTGAGACAAACGACGAGAATCCTGTTAAGGAAAAGGAAGGTCAACTGAGTAAGGAGGTGTCTCAGACTGATGAGGAGGAAATGCCCATGACTGATGAAGAGGGAAAGGGTAATAATATAGGAAACCAAGAGATGGAAGCAGAGAGAGGTGAAAAAGAGGGAGATGAAAAGGAGGAGAAAAAGAATGAGGATGAGGGCAAGGGCAAGGAGGATCAAAATGAGCAGCCGATTTTGAAGGTTGAGAATAGAAAAAAAAAAACAAGAAACAGAGAAGGGACACCAAAGTGGTGGGTTTTGAAATTGATGAAAGGATTTTGAAAAGCAAAGAGAACTATGGGGCGAGTATGGAAGACTGGCTTAGTGAAGAGATGAAGAAAATGAAGCATCAATTGACTGAGATGCAGGAAGCTATGGATCCTTTTAAGTCCAAGGTGGAGAAAATGGAGAAGAACATGAAGATTAAGGTAAATAACAGTAATAGAGATGAGGAGCTCACTGCTAGAGTTAACGTAATTGTTGAAGAAAAGATGCAGGAAATGAAAAAGAAAATAAGTCACAATGGGCACATGATACGTGTCATTCTCAAACATAGCAATGATGGGCTTCAAGTTTTGGTTCAAAACCTGAAAGCTTTATATGCTTACCTAAAAATAAGTTTGCTAGAAAATACTACTATTACCATTGTTGTTAAGGCAGGAAGTTCGGGCCCAGGGACAAGAACCCGAAGTGGTCTTAAAAGGAAAATCCTAGAGATCCCAAAAGAGATGCTAGAGCTAAAGGAGTCCATTGAAAAAATGGAAGAAATGCAGGAGGCAGAGGAAGCCTACCAAAGAACTATGTAATATCTTTTCTTTTGTTCTGGAAATTATGTTGGAAGTTGTGCTAGAAATTGTGCTGGAAACTGTGTGTTTTTTAGCAGTCCTTTTATTTCTTGTTTTGGGTCTGGGTGTTTGTTAGGGTCCCGCCTTTTGTTCATAGTAGGATTTCTATGTTTGTATTGGTTTTATGATGTTTATCTCTGGTAGTATCTTGTAAAAGGTTTCGGTGTCCTTTCAAAACCTATTTTTACCTTAATCAAAAACAAGTAAGGGTTTCATTGGATGGTCCATTTTTGGCATGACCTAATAGGGTTATTTGTGTTGAGGATATTTAAAATTTTGTTGAAGTAGAATTCGAAGAATATGATAATGATAAAATAAGAAATCTTAAGGATTCACTTTCTAGAAACAAAATACAAAGAAGTCTTGTCCTCGGTCATAAACGATTGGATACATGGAGCAAATTTTTTATGATAATTGATGAAGAAATAATCAAGATAGTACTGAGTAGAATACACAATGATTACATCTAGCTAGACAAGCCCTATCAGATAACTAAAGATGCAATCAAAATAGTGACAAATCTTTTCTCATTCGGTTCTATACTAATTATGAAATCGGTCAAGAAAAAGGAAGTTGGAGATTTAATTGAGGTGACAGGAGATCAGAAAGAATTGTGTATTGACACAATCACTAACCCAATAGTAAGGTATGTAGCTTTCGATATCACCTAAATAATTATTTCCAAAATAGGGAGGTAATACTCTACTATTGCAGTATATGTTGCGCATCAAATGATGAAAATGGTATGGATTTTGATCTATGTGAATTAATTAGATTGCAATTGTTACACAATTTGACATTGACAAAGAAGGAAGGATACACATTTTTATATGCATCTTTTTTTGTTTGTCTATCATTTTACTTTTTGAAGTCACTGCCGATAAAGGATAATGTTGTATTTCGGAATGAAGGTTTGCCCATAGGAAAACAAATTTATCATTACTTAAATTTTGAAGAATACTAAGTGATCTCATTCCCAAGGACTAGTACAAAATGCCTATGTTTAGCACCAATAAATGATCATGAAGGACAATTTTAACTATTTTAATGGTGGATGAGTGACTCCCTTTGATCAACAAGTGGTTAAAAAGGAGAACTAAAAAGGTGAGAGTATAATCCTTCTACAAAATGTAAACATTTGGGTTAGAATGGAAATTATTGAACCCAATTTTTAGAATGAAGGAGTCAATCCTGGCATACCAATCCCAAGGGGCCTATTTAAGGTCATAGAGAGAATTTTGAAGATGGAAAACAAGTGGAGAATCCTAAACAAAAACATATGGCTACTCTATGTATATTTCCTCTTGAAGGTCATCTTGAAGAAATACACTCTTCACATCCATCTGATGAACTACACATCTATGAGATGCAAAAATAATGAGGGAAAGTATGGTGGAATTCATTTTCATGACTAGTGTAACAGTCTCTTAGTAGTCAACCCTAGGAACTTGGGAGAATCCTTTGGCAACTAATTGAGCTTTATGTAAAATCAATCAACCCATATGAAGTGAATTTGGTCTGATAGATCCACTTGCATTGAACAAGTTTTCTTCCCTTAGGAAGAGGGATAAGATACCAAGTGTGGTTTCTTTCCAAGGCATTGAAATCTTCTTACATAGTTGTATCCCACTCAGGGATACTTGAAGCTTCTTGAAAGGATAGTTGATCAAAATTTCAAACAATGAAGATATGATGAGCATTTTGAAATTGTGACCTTGTTCTTCTAGGATATGAAGGATCACCAACCCAATCACCTACAAACTCTTATGTCTAAAAAGCACAAATAAGTCCTAAGACTAGAGAATCTGGAGGTGAATTGTCATCCTCTAAATGATGACTATGGAAAAAATGGAATCCTCGTCATCATCCTCACCATAAAAAGTGGAGAAAGACAATTCCTCATCTGAAGTACGAGGATTAATATCTACATAATAACTCACATCATGATGTGTTGGCTCCAATGTGATAGTGTATGGAGAAGTGCTAGAAGAAGAGCTAGCATGACTCTCCTCAAAACAAACACTCCTCTTTGACCAACTCATGAGTAGTACAATCTAGAAGCATGTAGCCTTTGAAATTATTTTGGTATCCAAAAAATATGCAAGGCTTTCTCTATGAATCCATGGCCATGTGTTTCTCTGTAGGAACAAGGGCCCATGCACGAGAAACCTATCAAAAGTGCTTAAATGAGGGTTTCCAACTAGTCCAAGCTTCAAAGGGAGTAATTATCTTCACATTTTATGAGGGACTTGATTCTAGATATAAAACAAATAGTTAATGGATTTTTCCCAATATGGTGGTGTGCCAAATATTTGGAGTGTATCATATAGTTGGACTTTTCTTTCAAGGACCAATTCTTTTGTTCTACTAAAGATTGCAGGGAACTGTAATCTACAATTCAATGCCCTCTGAAAAACAAAACTGCTCACACCTATTGTTGACATATTCTCCCCCCATTTTTGTACACTATACTTTTATAGATTTCCTAGATTATTTTTCTATAAAATTTTTAAAGTCCAAGAATGAATTAAAGACTTCAAACTTTTTCTTGAGAAAATATGCAAAAGTGCATCTAGAAAATTTATCAATAAAGACCAAAATATATCAGGCTCTACTGAAATATGGATATGAAAATGGTCCAACCAAATCATTGTGTACCAACTCCAAAAGTTTTTAATATCTCCAAGCTTTGTTTTTCTCAAGTTTCTCTTCTAGATTATTGCTAAGAATACATCACTGACAAACACCATTAGAAAAGAGAATTGGAGGCAATTATGTAACCATTTCAAGTTGACTAAGTTTCCACAAATATTGTAGTTTAAATGGATTAATTTTTGATGCCACAACTTAATAACTTCGATAGAATGAGTGATAAAAATAGACGAAGGAGGACTAGGAACAAACAAAGAAAAAAAAATTGTAACTGATGATATGCTCTCCCAACTTTAATTCTAGAATAATTGTGCAACTCACAAATTACCACTGAATCAAGAGAGAACTCAACCCACTTACCTAAACCTATGTGAGTGATATGATATACTAATAGTAAATTACTTGAATAGAGGGAATACAAAGAACATCATGGAATGTGTCACCCCTCACATCAACAGACCATATCCCACACACCTCAACATGAGTGTCATCACCCATCAAAATAAAAGACATATGACATAGCTACAAAGTTGCAAGTTCATCATTTGATGAAGCCATGTAGTGTGAAGCACCTGAATCAAGAACCCAAGTGGATTACGGTGAAGAAAATTATAGAAGGGCCTTTCCCTTTCCCTTTCCCTTTCCTCATACCGATTTCTTTAGCATTGATAAACCCCTAATTTGGAGATTGTTTTACAAATTCATAAACATTCATATTATTCTTTTCAAGAATGTGCGTCAAGTGATCAATTTGTTTCTTCAAAAATTGATGCTCATCATGAACGGGTATTTTACAATAGTTACATTTGACCTTATCTTTCTTAGGCTTGCAACCATTAGAAAACTAGGTCTCAATAGCTACTTTAGGAGAAACTTTTTTATGATCCACGTTCTCATTTCTATTATTTTGTGTCTTATCTTTATTGTTACTAATCATTTTTTTTAATGTTTTTCCTTAGTTGGAAACTTGGGCATTTGACTTAGAGGATTTTAGAGTGCCCATTTGGATTATCTTACCTTGCTCTCATGTGATAGAAATAGTAAAACCATCCAAGGATGTCATGGTAAATTGAGTCACAAGTGCACACTTAGTAGCATAGAAGTTAAAGATAAATATTGAATATTAAAAACTCAGCTTAGAGAGAATACTAAGAATCAAATTTTCATCTTTCTTTTCAATTCCACATTTCTTTAACTGTAGCCTTAATGATTTCAAATTTGTGACAAAATTTTGGGTTCTGTCAAAATTGTCTAGAATTAGACTTATAAGTTCATTTTCCAACTTGCGACCCCTCATTGAATTAGAGTACTCAGAGATTCAATATGAAAGAGTAAATTAGGAGAAACAAAAAAACACAAAGTCTCATATGATTCATCACATCTATTAAACTCGTTAGGATTTTCAACATCTATAGTAGGTTTAGTTTCCAATCCCATTGTTATCCTATGCAAGCCATTTTTTCTTAAATATATTGTCATTTGTAACTGTTCAGGCTCAGAATTGTCACCCTAACTCAGGCATTAGGGCTACACGATAATTCCATCCTAACAATGGAAACCTCTCCTAGCTGTGGGTAGACTATGAATGAAGAGGAGTCTCCGAATTCTAGGCCGGTTCCTATAAAATATGGGATATCACCTCCTGATTTGAAACTTGGTAGGG
>MU226255.1:2171925-2186375 GCA_018584345.1 Thuja plicata
AAGACAAGACAACAGAGGTAAATCAGACTCTATATAGATCCATGATAGGAAAACTCATGTATGTTGTACACACTAGACCAAATATTGCACATGCAGTAGGAATTGTTGCTAGATTTTTTGCTAACCCCAGGGAATCACATATAACTATTGTGAAAAGAATTCTAAGATATTTGAAGAATACTGAGGAATTTGTCTTATGGTATAGAAGAGAAGGCAAATTTGAACTAAAAGTGTTTACCGACGCTGATTGGGCTAGAAATCTTGATGACCGAAAGAGAACAACTGGAGGAGCATTCTTTATGGGTGACAGACTTGTCACATGGATTAGCAAGAAGCAAGGATGCATCTCTCAGTCTACTACAGAAGCAGGATATGTTGTTGCTATTGCAAACTGCTCAAATATTGCATGGATCAAACAGCTGTTGGACGATATGCATATGAAGATCAAAGAACCAGTAGTTATTTATTGTGATAACACAAGTGCAATAAATATCTCCAAGAATCCAGTAATACATGCGAAGACTAAACACATTGCCATCAAGTATCATTATTTGAGAAAACAAGTTCAAGAAAAAGAGGTGATACTTGAATATGTGCAATCAAAAGAACAATTGGCTGATATCTTCACCAAGCCACTACCAAAGGATACATTTGAGTACCTGAGGAAAATACTAGGGGTCAAACCCATGTCTAACAGTCAGTAATAGGACTGAAGGCTGTATCAACCATATATTATCAAAATATCAATCATGGTTGATGCAAGCAGAAGTTGAACCTCAAAGCTACATCTATATACAACAAGATATATATCTGAACCTTGCACTAGAGCGGATTGTTATATTGATAATGGAGAAGGGAAATTCAAGGAATATATAATGGAAGGAAAGGAATTAGTTGACAAAATGTCAGATATTTGTAAAATATTTGTTTGGCATTGTTGTCAAAGGGAGAGAATGTTTCCATATTATCATCAGAAAATTTTCATTATCAGATTACTCCAAACGGGGAGAGATCATATTCAAAGGGAGAGTTCTTGTATAAAAGTTGCAAATACAAGCCAGTGACATCAAAGATGTAGAACAGTCAAAAAGAAAATTGACACCAACAGAGGTCACAACACATCAGAAGAAGAAATAGGAAAGCTGCAAGAATCAAATCTAAGCTTACACAGAGCTTACCGGCGGTTAGAAATTTTATCGGTTATCAAAACAAACTATTTGGTAATTTGATGAATCTCAACAATTGTATTTCATATTGTAATAGAAATAATATAGTATGATAATATAGCATGTTGCCATCAATTCCAAAGGGAGAGATTGATGACATGTAACTGATTAAAAGGTTGACTATATTAAGTTGAAGATGATGCAAGACATTAAATCAGTTAATGGTTTGTATTGTCATTGGTGTCAACTTGATATCATCTGTATGGTCATATACATAATGCCAAAGACTTCAGAGAACCAATGGAATATAGGTCATGCTTTCAGCAATGCATAAAATTCAATTATTCACTAAGTGACAGAATACACTGGCGGAGTGCACACCATCGGTAAAGACAAAGACAAAAGTCACAGTGATGCCTGACGAGTAGAAGACTGTATTACCCAACGAAGCAGAATCAAATGATACCCGATGAGATAAACACAGTGTTGCCCGAAAAACAAGATTTAATGATGCTCGACAGATGGAGATCCCAAAGCTAACTGAAGTGACACCGACGGAACTGGCAGTTGACACCGGTGATGAACTACAGATTTGACTGACAAAACAGAGAGATCAGAAAATGACAAAATATCTAGCTGGCAGAGCTAAAGGATAGATTTAACTGGTTGTTTTATTTGTTTTATTCAAACACAGTTAAGTAAAGTGATTTGTACAATTAGCAAGAAGATAACTACGAGATAAATCAGGAGTTAAAGTCATAAATCAAAATTGGCTGGATTATTTTTCATGCCAAGAATCAAGAATCAAGAATCAAGAACCTAGAATTAAGGAAATCATGTCTATTTAAGAGACAAGCATAATTCATTCTAAGGTGTGGTCGATAAGCAATCAGAAACATGGGGGAGTGAATTGATAGAAGATGTTGAAGAGAAATTGATGAAGGATTAACTTCATGCAGTCCTGATCAATCAAGATGAGGGAGAGCAAAAGAATTTTGCAGACACTGACAGACAGAGAAGAATAGCATAACAGAGCAGAAAGAGTTGAGTGCAAAGGAATTGTATTGATACAGTGATCAGAAAGATATTGTAAGTAAATAGATCTGAAAATCTGTAATTAAGTTGCATTAGAAACAGGTCATTTTGTTCCAGTTTAACCATTGAAACATGAAGTCTCTTAATAGAGCAGGACTTAATAGTCTTTTGTAATTGAGGTATATCCTAATAGATTACCAGAAGGTTTCCTCATGATAGTAGCACCGGTCTTACCTAAAGCCTATTAACAGTCTAAGAAGGAGGCTAATTCAAGGATGGTAGTAAGATTTGCATAAAGCCTATTGACAGTCATGAGACTGATTCAAGGATGGTAGCGTAGATGCCAGATACTTAGTGACAACCTATGTATTGAAAATCCTCTAACAAGGTCGCACTTAACAGTGTGTTTGTAACCTTTAACAGGGTTGGCTCCTAACAGGGCTCACATTAGAAGAGTGAAAATTTGGGGTACTGGTCCCAGTGGTTTTTTCCCTTAACAGGGTTTCCACATTAAAATCCTTGTATTATATGTGCATGATTTATTACTTTACTATTTTACATTCTACATATGCATTTATGGATTGACTGGTTTACTCTGCATATTTACTGAGTATCGGTAAATACAGTTTACTGCTTATCGGTTATCAAAGAGAATAAGGACAGACAAGGTAAACCAATAGACAGTTATTTGTTTCAAATATTTTAATGGCATGCATCTTGTTGGCACTTAATAATTTGAGAAGTATTGATTAGTGGAGTAAAAAGGATAGAAAGTTGAGGTCACTGATTCACACCCCCCCTCCTCTCAGTTATTACTAACACACCAATACAACCCCAACCTTTTTACTAGTGTCATAAATTATCCATACCCCCCTCCAAAATATTACAATGTTAGCACTTTATAGCATAGTGTGATTGCAAAGCTTTTACCCAATTACAATAGTGTTAAGGTCCACAATGGCAAAAAATTTGACACAAAATCTTGAAAAAAATTATCTATGTCAATCTACTCAACACCAACTTCAACATGCAATATTTGAAAGGACTAACAAAAAGACTGATCAATCCTAACATGGATGGAAAGTTCTCATCTTTATCTTATCAATGATATCTTGTTCGCTAAAATATGACGCGTGAGGAAAATATTATGAATTTTTGAAAAAGTGAATTTATTGTGCCAAAACAACTTTCTTGCAACAAAAAAGTTTTTCTTTTGATTTGATTTTTATAAGATACTTTTACTAAATGAACAAGATAACAAAAACCCAAAAATATTTTTGAGCTACGAAAAGAACCTGAAAATTTTATTTAATCCATGAAACAAAAGATGAAAAAATGAATTAAATTCTACCTTTAGCCAACCGAAAACAGTCAAGAGATGATTTTTGGACAATTTTTTCCTTGATTTGATCAATATCTATAAAATATAAGTGATACCCAGATAGTTTTTTAGGGCTAGGAAAAGAACCCAGAAACCAATTTTCAATTTGACTAGCAGAAGATACAAATATAAAGAAAAAATAAAAAAACCTTCAATCTTTCTCTAATTTTGGTGAAATGAATGTCAAGTATGACTTTCTTGAGCCTTTTCGATGCTATGGAACAACTTAAAAATCCACCATGACTACTAGAATGTTGCAAACACAAAAAATTTACAAAATATTTGCATAGAAAACCCTAGAGATTAAAACTTTCCATCAAACTTTTTTTGATTCTCAATTTCATATGGAAATGCAAGAGAATAGCATATTGGGTTTTGAGGAAACCTACAGAACTAAATTTAAATTGTTTCTTAATGCAAGAGAAACATATTTCTTAAATGATATATTTTTCTAGCTTTAAATTATTTCTAAACAACTAACTTCTCTAGTGAAAAAAAATTACACACTTTTGTGAATTTTTCTACCCAACAAAGACTCTAGAAGATTTACTTCCCAAGATACCCTCCACCTTGATCCACATAGTGGAGAAAGTTCATATACCTTCTACCAAACTTTATCTCTATTGGAATAAAATCAACATAACTTTAATATGCACAGATTATAATGATGATGTTCTACAAATCATTACCTTTCAAATTCTCCTCTTTCATTCATTCTTCTATTGAATATTTTCTCTTCACATTGTAATGAAACAAAATATCCCGGTGACATAAAGGTGAGGATTCACTAGGATGAATGGAAAAACTAGGAAGTTCTCCCCCTATGTCCTTTCATGCATTGGAATGAAAGTGGATCCACTAGGCTTAAGGAGACTCAAGCGCTAAATGGATGCAAGGATTCCTTCGCTATAGAGTTGAAAATGACTATGCCAAATAGAAAGGGAAATGCAAAATTGGAACGAAACATGAAGTTTTATGCATGCAGATAGATACAAACTATAATTTTGATTCTAAAGACGTATCCAAAAAACCAGAATAGTGACTACCATGTGATCTAAGTTGCAATCCAAAAAGGTAGGTATGGGGCACCTTTGAGGGTCAGATGAAAGTAGGAAGTCAAGGGAGAGTCAATTTTCCTTATACCATATAAAATATGATGACAATCTAGTCGACTACATAGCCATTTGTCAAACCTTGTTGAATCTTTTTCAAAAACTACACAAATTGTACCCTCATAGATAAAATAGGAAAGAGGCTTACATCAGTAAAAAATCTATTGAGGAATTAACCTTGAAATCAAATTGAAAATCTTGAAAAATGAAATCATGTTGTTAGGTTGCAAAGGCTTGATAAAATGCTTATGCTTTCACAAACCTCTGTAGTGTCAAATTTCTCATGAAGATGCTTGAAAGTGTTCTTAATATTGTCTTTACCTCTGATCTAGAATAGGAATAACATGAATGCCTTCACTAATTCTTGGATCTAGACATTAATCCTTGTCTTCTATGCTTGTTTCTTGATGTCTTGAAATGGATTTGAACTTGATTGCTCCTTGAATTGATAGCTTGAGTCAATATTAGATGATATCTCAAAATGAGGGAGGTAGATTTGATTTTATACCTCACCTAGCCATTTTGGAGCGCAAAAATTGAATGAGGACAAGAGGGATTTAAGGATCCTTCCATTATCAAAAGACCTTTTACCATTTCAATTTTGACCCAATCACCAGGGTATGGGGAAATTTATAGGTTAGGAGAAAGTGAACTTGCCACATACCTACCCACTCGCCCCATACCAACCAACTTAGGCTCAAAATTAGGTTGGGGATCAATTCTAATATGGAAATTCTAAAAATGTTCCTAAAATTGAGGCTAGATCAAACATAACGGGCATGGAAGCCTTGAAAACTAAGATGGGGCCTAGATAAAGACCAAAATTGACATGTTTATAATTTAGAATACTAAATGTATCCCCCACTTTAGTGGGAGTATGAACTTACTTCATACTTGTGGTAAAGTAGATCAAAGTATGGAAAAGATCTCTTATCAAAGTAAAAGAGATAAGGAAAACACCAGGCTCCAAAGTGACTTAGGTCCTTATCAATCTAAAACCAAGATAGAATAAACATTCATATGAAGAGAGAGAAAGGACATTACCATACTAGCCTAGTAATGTTAAACTAATTACGGGTCATGTGGAGAGAGAGAGAGAGAGAGAGAGCTATATTATGCTAGTCAACCCTTCTCAAGGATAACCAAGCAAAGAATTGTATGCAATGAAATCTTACTAAAACAAATAGTGCAATAGGATTGTACCAAGGAAAAACATTGTCTCCAAAGGAATCTTCTAAGAGGAGATTACAAAGGAAAAGGAAAATTTTGCTAAGTAACAAAAAAAAATGTCTGCAAAATTTGATTTGTGGTATGTGTGTTGATGAACAACTATAATATTGAGAGGGGGGTTGAATCAATATTACCGAAATCTTAAATTTAAACCAAAAATTACTCTTTCCATTCATTGAATTAGAAGTTAAGCAAACAATTGCAACATAAGCAACATGAGAACAAGATAAGATCATATTTTTCATCGTGGAAAACCCAAATGATAAAAATCAAAGAGAGGTTAACTCTCAATATTGTATAACTAGTTATAGAATATTACAATGATCATTGCACGCTCACTGCCCAAGAGAAAAAGATAGGCTCACTACCAAAAGGGTTTTAAAAAATGAACTTTTATAATTGTGTCCATGATGTATACATAAGTCGGTTCCTTTAAAGTCCAAAACACAGACTTGATACACTTCATCTATCCTTCACTGATTTGCATAATATTTATTTCCTTCTACAGGTTCACATATCCATTACAATTCTATATCATCTCTGTCATATGCATATCTCTAGAAAGGAAATTCAACAATCATATATATATATTGATTTCAATCATATATTGTGTCAGCCAAACCCATGCATTAAGAAGTCGGTTAGGCTAATTCATTGCACATTACGTCTAGAGTATACTTCATGCTTGTTTTCATATGTTAGCCAAGATAGTACCAATATTGATATCCACTTGTGATCACACTTTTCATTCAATCCTTAATATTTTTCCAAAGTTATAGTATCAAAATTGTCCATGTAATGAAATGCAAACAAATTAATCACCTATTCTTTTCTAGAGGAATAGAGCAACTTGTAAACTAAGTTACCAAACCAAGCATGCAACCAGACTGAAGCACTAAAACTCATGAACACTTTAATATAGGTACACTAAGAGTACCAAAATATATTGTAAAAAATGCATGACTATTTCTATTTGTGAGGATAAATGTGGACCAAGAAAATATCAATTGTATTATTGAATGTTTGAAGGCCATAGAAAATCAAGTCAGCAAAAGTGTGTTGACATCAATTACAACCAATATGACATACCAACAATATTCTCCTTAATCATTGATGATATTTCCAACAAACTCTCCCTTTTTCATCGATGGCAACATTTAGAAACCAAAATCTGCTCAAAACAAAACTTTCTACATGAGCTTTAAAACCCCCCCTTAGCATTATATTCTCCTTTTGTTATGCTCCCCCTTTCTATTGTTCTCATATAACAACATTCTCTCCATCTTTATTATTTATAACAACATGTTCCCCATCTCTATTATTCTCTCCTTTTTCCATCAAGGACAAAGGCTATAAAAAAGATACCAAAATTGTGAAATATAAAACCTTAATTACCTCTTAAGGAAAAATCTCCTTATCCTTCATCTTGAGTTTTATATGGAAGACATTCCACTGATGCATATTAGTTATAAGCAATTAACTATGAGTGTTGCATTGCACCAGAAGGTCAACAACACTGTTAAGTTTTAGGATAGCTGCAATTGTAATAGCACTATATGTTGTATGTGTTTTCCAAATGCAATAATCTCTCTTTCATTTATATTGGGAATGAGGCTAGGAGAGATATTTCCCTTCATGGGACACATCTATTCATTATTATTTATAATAAAGGACATGCCTCTTCCCATTAATTATAATTTAATCAATCTTATAATGTTTCATCAATAAATTATTAATTAAGAATAATATAATAATTTAATATTAAATTTCATATGATTAATAATAATATAACATATATAATATATTATTATTAATCAACATATATTATATGTATTCTAATGATCATACGACAGAAGCTACAAACATTAACACTCTCTCTTAGCTAGGGAGGATGATTAAACATAATGTGTAGTGGTCTCTTGTGTCAACACTTATGACTCTCACCCTAGCTATACAAAACATCAACATTGTTGGCAAGTTGACACCTAGGGTGTATATGACTTATTTTGTGTTGTCATTATGGCAACAAAGTCATATGAAGTTTTGACAATAAACTTTGAAGAGAAAAATTGACTAAGTACAGAAAATAGAACAGTACAGAGTTATTCAGTTGATCAAAGCACCAGCGCACGTGCATACGATCGATTCAGACTATGCGTGTTCATACTTTATCTCTATGATATTTTTTTGTGTTTACCCTATACACACATGGTACAAAATGATAGTACGGAGAAGTTACAGGAAGATTAAGTGCCACTAACAGTTCAGAAAATAGAGTATGGAGCCGACTTTAGAGTTGAATTAGCGTATAATATTTTGTTTTGCAAAGGCTATGCAGCTATTGTAATAAGTTTGTAATTATGTCTCAATCATTCATGTAAACATGCTTAATCCAATTTTTTTGGAAGCGTTGTGTATGTTGTTTTTGGGCCGGCTAAGGTATCGTTGTTAGTCGCGTCTATTCAGGCATGTATATATACTAGACATGCACTTTTGTATTAAGTGTGCCGATGAAAAAGAAGTAGAGAAGATATTTACAAGATCAATATGAGAAAACTAGTATGAAGTAGAAGTCTACAAAAGATTAAAGCATCAGCGCATAAATGGAACTAACCAAACAACAATGTCATTATAGTAGTTCATTTTTTATATAGTGTATATCAGTTATCAGAAGGTTGTATCCTTCATCTTATTCAGCAGTGAGCTCTGGAAGTGAGCCAACCACCTCTAACAGGGTTTTTGTAAAGACTCCTAACAGGGTCATTGTACTTTAATTGTAAATATTTCTCCTAACATGGCAAAGGAACTTTAATAGGTTTATTATACTAGTACAATAATTTGTGGGTACTAATTCCCACCTGGGTTTTCCTCTGATCAAGGTTTCCCCGTAATCATATCTTGTGTTATGTGTTGTGCTTCATTTGTTATCTATTTGATTCAAGTTTAAAGTTTGTGAATTATAATTAATAGACAAACATTGATTCACCCCCCACCCCCCACCCCCCTCTCAGTGTTTCTAACAATTGGTATCAGAGCTCTGGTCCTCTGAAAGAAAGTTTAACCACTTGAGGAGATCATGGATTCAGCAGAAACAAAACATCTGAAAAATAATTTTGAAGCAACCCTTGAAGATCTTGACAGATCTGAAAAAGAAAATGAAGAACTAAAACTAAAATTTGATGGCTCCCAAATGCTTTTCAAATGATTTGGGAAAAATGGTCAAAAAGATAAATGAAGAGAACATGTCTCTGAAGGATAAGATTGAAGATCTGAATGAATAGCTAATAGATAGCCTAATAGCTATTGAAGAAAAGACCAAAGAGTGTAAACAATTAGATGATGAACTTATGCAAGAAAACATGAAAATCTTGGAGTTGGAAAACATCAAGAAAAAGATAGAATCTGAATTAACAGAAGCAAAAGATAAGATTGATAAACTACACACAAGTTCTGATCTAATTCAATCTCAACTTTATGCACATAATCTAAAAGGTGATACTACAGGTGTTGGATACAGTGTAGCTCAAATTGAAATCAATTCAATGCAAGAAAGAAAGAAAGCACAAGAGATATCTATAGAAGCAAAGAAAATTGAGAATCTTGCAGATGCCAAAATAGAACCACCTAAAGATGAACTCAAGCAAGTTAATAGAACTTGTTATGCCTGCAACAAGCATGGACATTTGGCAAGAGATTGTAAAGAGGCAAGAAATTTCAATGGCTATTGTTATTCCTGTAATAAATTTGGTCATAGGGCTATTCATTTCAGAACAAGTCAAATAAATCAGTAACAGCAGATTCAAATAAATTTGAATCCACACAATCAAAGAAACTATCAGAACATTACATGTTAGATATGTAATTATAATGGACACACAACCAAGTAGTGCAGCATGATAAACAATATCAATAGACCTCCAATCATTTGTCACTCATGTGGAAAATCTGGACACATCTCAAGGTTCTGTAGATCCAGAACTCAAAAACAAGAGAAGCCTAAATAATCATTATTTGAAGAATCTAGTGAAGTCAAGTTTGTAAAAGCTACAGAAGATTCAAGTAAAATATGGGTTGAAGTAAATAAAGATAATGATGAGAACAAGGTAGTAGATGCATCCATTGTGGACGCACCTTCTACTTCTGGTTAGATGACCCTCATGGTCTTAGGGGGAGCTATTCTAGCTTTGAACCCCTGCATGGCTGGTATACTCACCTATGAGTATGCACCTATGGATTCATGTATTTGGTGATGAATTGAGGAAGTATGCATGGATGCATGGCTTGAATAGTGATAGATGCAAAGATTGAAATTCTCAATGTAAACCACTCTATGAAAATAAACGTTAAATGTAGTAACCTTTATATAAGTTAGTAAAGAGATCTCTCATCTTCATTTTTGCATTCAAGATTGAGCATTTAGAGAGCACAGGAGATCTTAGCATCAAAGCATCAACAGATAACTGTTGGTTGGTTAGAAAGGTGAATCAAAGTTGAAATGGAACCCTAACGGACGCGTCATTTCAAAATCTCTGGAAACCCTACTTAAGCAAGTATCAAGTAAGTTATGGCTACTCCTATAGTGTTTGACATCTCTGAGAAGAAGATAAATGTGTTTAAGAAGCATCCATTTAAGTCTGTACTAGATGATGTAGAAGGGGCATTCTCCAAGACTCTTCTAGGATTCATGCATGTAGAAGACATTCGCGCATACATCTATTGAAAGAAGGAAACTGTTGGGGATAACAGCATAGCAACTCTTATGACATCAATGATGAAACCAGATTATTCATTCAAGGATGAATACACGCATCTCACTAATAACCCTATCTTTGAGTATTCAAACGTGCATGAGTTTTATGAACCATAATGGGTCAAAATCCTACTTAGTAGAATACATGATGATTTGTATTAGATTGGTGAAGTTCCTGTCCGCATTACTTCTGATCTTATTCATGAGATGATCAGACTCCCTAAGGTTGGACCAATTCTTCCCACAAAGATGTAAAGAAATAGGTTGAACAAGCATGCTTATCTAGAAGTGATAGGCACGGGATGATTGTTGATCCCATTGAGGAAGAAGACATCAAACTTCTCACAATGATACTCGGTGACAAGTTTTAGCACGCAAGCAGGCTGAATAGTGTGTCTGCAGCTACTATTCTAGCAGCAATAAGGATGGTAAAAGATAGCACTTAGTATAATCTCTGTGAGATATTGCGCACATAAATGATTGATAACATTAGGGCTATCAAGCATGACAAGAGAAAAATATTCAGATTTGTCTCTTTGATTATCTACCTTTACTTCCACATTGTTGGTAAAGTCTCTAATATTTACCTAGACAGGAGTAAACCTACAATGTCCCAAATTTCACTAAAGGCTACATCAGAAAGCAGTACAAAGGATTCTATGGACATGGAGATCAAAACATTCAGGATCAAAATGTAGAAGAGGTTCACAATATCAGAAAAGATAGCTGATAAATAAAAGGACACCATATGCTTCATGGTGGAAACTAGCTGTACTTGCATGGAAGTAGTTGAGCCAAGAAAAAAATGGATTCATCCACTTGGTTATGAAGTTGAAGAACATGTGTTGGAAGGATATGCACAAGTTCTTTTTTTTTCACCTAAAGATCCAAATGAACCAAGATAGGGCACATATAGAGAAAAGACAAATCAATTTGATTTTGTCTTATATCGTGCAGATAACAAAAGGAAGGCATCAAGGATTACATCCAATATCCTAAAAGTTCATGGGGTCACACAAGAAGACCTAGACAAAGCTAGGGAAGCTAAAATTACAAGAGAGCTTAAACAAACTCCTACAGAAGTAAAAATAGAAAAATCTAATGATATCCCCAAGAAGAAGAAGAATAAATCTAAGGAAGGTACATCTGCGCCATCAACTACTATTGACTTGGAATCTTGTCCACCATCAGTACCAAGAAAGTTGACCAGAAGAAGGAAGAAAGTTCCCACAAGTCACCCATCCTCAAGGACAACAAGGAGAAAAGTAAAGAACACTCAAAACTCTCCTGAGGTAGGATTCAGACCTAGTCTGATAGTCTTAAGGAATAGAATTGTTAATGAAGGAAGACTAGACTCTATTAAAAATGTCTATGACAAATACCAAGAGATAGATAAATCAGAAATTCACTCTATTATTATCTCGCACATGATCAATTTTAAAAGGTCAGTATTGGAACTCAAGACAGTCATACCAGACAAAGTATGGAACATACTATAGCTATTGAAAAGACAAGCAATAGAGGAAGATATGAGCACTAATACATTTGAGGTCATTTTTAGACCTTTATTTTTTACCACAGACCATTTCGGCTTGTGATGTTCTCTTTTTTTTTTTGTTTATGTCCTGATTTGGTCTAAATTTTGACTCTAGTTAAATTTATTATGCAAATTGCGACCAAATCGGGATATAAACAAAAACAAAAAAAAAAACAAATGAACTCACTTCATTTTGTTTTAGGCGCAGGCGGGAGGAAGGGTTTAACAAATTCATTTTGCAGTGGATTGCCAAGTTGTGAAAATTGAAACTCATTGTTTACTGAAGTGTTCACGGGCGGAAGGAGGGATCGACTGTGCATCTGATATTATTATTGTAAGTCATTGTTTGCTTGAAATTATTTTCTACATTATGTATTTCAAGTTATTTCTCTGCTATTTTGGATAGATTTTTTTATTCTTTGCAGATTGATTAGGGTTATTTTTATAGTCGCTACCCTGGCATTATCCATCTCATTCGATACCTTCCTCCATGTGTATTCTTCAATTCTATCTCCTTCTTATGATCTTCTTTGTCACCTCCCCCAATTGTTGTAGCCCTAGATTTGATGGGATATGTTGATGTAATGGGGGAAATTGAGAGAATGGACTATGAGTGTCGATAAGTAACATCGCCCATTGAACACAACTCCCATCAACAATTACTCCCATTGAATGGTCTACGCGTGCAAAAGTGTTAATACTCAGAATGTTTGTACAGTAGTAACAACAAAGATTTGAGCTACCAATCAAAGATGAGAGGATTATGATAGGGAAAAGGGAGGAGACCCTTTGATAGACATAGACTGAAGTCAAGATCCAAATGCACTAATAATCGGAAGTATAGTCACGTTAAATCCACAATAGATTTTGGCACTCAATGAAGATAGAAAGAGATTTCATAATGGAGAGAGGGAAGGTTCGGGGTCTGTGTGTATCCACCTAGTGCAAACATAGCCATCATCTGATGACTTCCCTTCTATGCATAATTTTAGTATTTATTAGATATTACAATATGTCCTTATCAAGACAGAAGGAAAGAGCTGCCGATCTTCTAGAATATAGATGCACAATATTGATGTCTCATGAAGTCCCCTTAGCAATAAGACCCTATTCTTCCTTTATTTTTGCAAGCTTTCTGACTAATCAGACCCTTTCTATTTCAACATAAATCTTCCCAATAGAGACATTATTCAGTGTTTTGATGAGATCATTTTGTGTATCCCAGTCATGTGTTTTATCAAAATACTGAATTTCTCTCTGGACCATGATAATAGCTGCCTACTTCTGCTCACTACTAGCATAGAGCTTCATGACCAAATGATGTGCCTACTCAAATATAGCCTTGAGTGCTATGGTAATGCCTAGAGAGGCTGGTCATGATCTCAATCCATAATCTGACACTCTTAACATCCTCCATAGTTGCCGATATATTTTTTGCGATAGATTTACAAGCCATAAACTCCCATGTCCCCTTATCTATGCAATACCTGATTTTACCACAGTGCATTTTGTGCTTCTCTCACATATCTTGTAAGAAATCTATTAGCACTACAATGATTTTCTTTATTCACAAACAACATCATCTTAATTTGAGAATAAACCAATGATAAAATGATGAATTGTGACCATCTACAACTTCAAACACTTTGCAGTATCAATAAACTCTTAGTTTCTATCACAAACCTCCCTTTTAGATATTGTGTAATACTCACAGTGATTGCAAATATTTTTTTGTATGGTTTGTTATGTCTAGTGATAAAAATGTAAATTAAAATAAATCAAAATGTTCTTAAGTATTAGATGAGCCAATTGATGCCTACTTATTTTCAATCCTCACTCATACACCTCAACATATGGTTTTTCCAATGCATTTTTGGTACCTTAAACTCGATGCAATGTATCACACCTAGGAAGAGGTCTCAAGAATTGCAATGGATGAAAGATATGTGCCACATCAATTTTTGAAAAAACTTTAGAAAACTTTGAATAAAATTGAACTACCAGATGTAAATCCATATTCAGCAACCCTTGCCAGCATCTTCTTCCAATGGCGCTCCTCTAAAATTGAATGCCTCCCATGTCACACTGGTATGTGCATCACAAGAATCTAGGTATCTTCAAAAAATTACAAATAGAAAAAGAAATCACATTTATTCCTTCTCAAATTGTAGATTCGTATGTGTAAAAATGGATCTTCATAAAGTATATTGATAAATGCATCACACAATTTCCTCACCGC
>MU226255.1:2207862-2219092 GCA_018584345.1 Thuja plicata
TTGGCTCTGGTGGCTATATGAAACTTCACTCTCGACTTGTAAGTAGCAACATTGGAATTTCATATCAAATTTTTATATATAAGGTTGCAAACAATTTTGTTTAATCAAATCATACATGCAAAATTGACGATATTAAACAAAAAATACAGGACAGGGAATTAATTTAGAGCCCATAGATGAAGACAAAATAATAGCCTTGAAGGAAGGCCATAAAGTCATGGCTGCATGCCTACGCCAAGAATCTGAAAGCCATAACGAGAATCTGCTGCACCAAATGAGACATAGGTAAATTGGTCAAATGAAAAGTAAATCAAATTGAATAGTTAATTTCGAACATAAATTGACTATTTCATGATAACAATGCGCATGACATTTCACTACACCCTTCAAATCCTATCACATAACCTAGGCATGACGAAGGCCATGATGTGCATCACAGTGGTGGAGGTATTAATTTTCTATTGGAAATAAATTTCGTAATTATTAATAGAATTTAACATCGTTAATTGCAATTGGTTGTGTAACCTTTTTTTGAATATTTTAGAGCATGTTGAGCATGTTGATGAGGTGGTGGAAGGTCAAAATGTTATTGTACATGATGTGGAATTGTCAGTAAAGAAAATTACATGTTATGTTGTACTGGTTAATGAAATACATGTAACAGTAAAAAAAAGTATGCGAATTTAACCCATTTACTTGTTATTGCAGCAGACCCCCCTTTAGTGCAGAAGCCTCATGCTCCTCAAAACATGAGGAAGCGTCATAATTTGAGATCACAGCCACAAGAGGAGGAAGATATTGATGCTCCTGAAAGACTTTTCCAGCTTAAGAATGCTAAGAAAAAACCCAAAAAAGAAATGATTTCTTAAAAATACTTTTTGATAAAACTTGTTTGATTAACTTTGTTGGATAATGAAAGAACGTTGTTTTAAGTAATTATCTATGAATGTTGCGTATTAATATTAAATTTTACGTCATGTTAATGAATTCTTGATTAGTGTTGCATATTAATTAATGTAATGTGATTGTATTGATTGAATGTTATAGTTCATAAATGGATGAATGAAGTGTGTAATTAGATGTTAATGGAGAATTTAGATTAATGTTAGGGGGAGGGGGGTGAGGCCAGATGAGCTTCCACCTTCACGTGGTTGGCCTTGTTAAGTAGAGAATATTAATGTATTCTCAAAACCAAGTGAAGCTCAAACTAATATACCTTCATTATTTAATCAATTTCATTCGTTCTAGGTCTTTGCTCATAAGTTGTTTGAATGTGTCATTGTTAGGCAAGTATCAAATAAAAAAATGGAAGGGCCAATAGTCAACTTGCCTAGCATATTTTGGCTTCATTTTGTGTAAGTATTCTCTTCTTCAATGCGTCAACCTCTCTTGGCCTAATCTGGATTATTTCATTGGTGCAATTTAAGGAAATTACATGTCAACTGTGATATATTACTTTTCTTTTGGTACTGTAGATAAAGTGTTTGAAATGCCAATACATATCTGAGCGGTATGATTGCATGATGGATCTGAATGTGGAGATAGAAGGAAATATTGAATCTCTTCAAGATGCGCTTGCACGATTCACAGCTTCTGAAATAGTGGATGGCGCTCGAATAAGTATAAATGTGACAGGTTAGTCTATATTAAGTTCATATCAAGATGTTTACCAGTTTTACTACAAGCATCCTTTCAGTCCCATATGGTTTAGTCCCAGTTTGTAAGTATAATCTATTCCTTTTGGTCTTTTATTTAAATAAATAAAATAGATCTATGTTTTACTGGCCAAGCAAAGTAATAAGTGCCCTTCAACCTTTCCATCACCCTGTAACCCTCATTCTGGGCCTAATTAGCCCTCCATTTACAAAGAAACTCATACCCCCACTCACTCCCAGGCTTCAAGGCCCTAAAATAGTCTTATAACATGGTTCAAAACAATTGATTTTCAACTTTGTTTGATTAAAAATGCTCATCTATGCTCTCATTCATCAAACCCTCCTTTTTAGGTACTCTAACCTAGGGCTTTACCAACTAGACTCCTCCAATCACTTCTAGACCCTTCTAGTGGATCCAACACAATAAATTAAGCATATTATGGCATTCTATGCCATAAAAAGTATCCCTCATGTGGATGGAACTCTCAGACCTTGACTGGTCCAACCACCATGCACCCTGAATCAACACTTTGTCTCCATCAGAGCCTACTCCATAATGAAGAATTAAACATCCTCATGTCTACGGCTGAAATGAAGATGTACATGACTCCTTCAAATTACTTCATATCGAGTCTGCTACAACTTAATATATTCCAGTGCATATGCTCTCCATTTTAGATTGTCAAAACTTGAGAAATTGACTATCTTCCAGCTATCAGTTTTTTCCTGTGTTTGAACTTTAGAAACATATTCTTTATATGCATGGCTCCAACAGTCAGAGTCAATTTGTTTTTTTTTTACATTCTGATTATTGTGGAAACCTTGAATATCGTTGGAATTACAAAAGGTTCTTTCAAAAAAAATTCTTTTGAGAATGAAGTTACTGATGTATTGTCAAGTAGTTTTCATTCTAGATAGTAACTAGAAGAGATTCAGGTTGACCATGACATTTGGAAGAAATTCAGGATGATCTAAAAGAGCATTTATTCTATAAGTCACTCTTTGTATGAATATAAATCATATTGTGTAGTGAATGGTGATGTGAAAACTTAATGATAAGGGCTTATGGGTTGGTTGAGTTTTGCACACAGTGTATGCTACATTTTGTTCGAAAGACACCATCTCCAAGAAATAATATCAGATCTTTGTTTTGGGATATTCAATCATGGAAAATCATCTCAATTGTATCATTATCAAGCACCATTTGGAACCAACAACCTTGTGTGCCTAACATTCCCATGAATGAGAGAATTTCAATTCAACTTACCTATATTTGTGTTAAACATTAATGTGAGTCTAATTCTTCACAATTGATTTTTTGTCTATGACCTTGTGTGCCTAAAATTACCATGGATACTTTTATTTTGTCTGCTGGGAAATTGAAAAAAGAAGAAATCCAATGGCCCACCATCGTTTGGAATTGTTCCAGTGTTTACTTTGAACTATATCCTGGATTAGGGTTGTCTTTGGGGCTCTTGTTCACTTTTTGTTGCTATTTGTTATTGGCACACTGCTTACTTTTATCTTATTAACTTAATATTTTGATTCAAGATTTCTCTCTTTCTACATTTTTTTTGGTTAATCATTGTAACCTCTAGTCCCGCAGACTTACCTTTGGTCACCTGGAAACATTAATTTAATTTCTTTCTATCTTTGGTCACTGGGGCATCCTCTTGGTCTAGTCTTAATTTGTCTTCATTTTCTTCTTTGTTATTTTGAAAACAATTCAGTTGCTGCCATTTTTGACATGGGATATGTCTTGTAAGAGGGCAAATGTTATCTTTGCATCAACTTTGCCTTCAAAAAGAGGAACTGCAAAGTTCACTCTTACATCAAAGGGTACTAGATCCTAAAAGGGTTTGCTTGATGAAGAGGTGGATGTTGTAGGTGTAACTTTTGAAACAATATTGGAGAAGTGTGATTTCATCATCTGCCTTTGGTTGAGAAACAATTTGAAATGATTTTTCCATCTTAGACTGTTTGAACTGATAAGGAAGATATATTGAAAGTTGCGTCTGGAAACTCTGTTCCCTGTGGCTTAATCTCATTCAATGGGACATACATAAACATAACAAATTGCTTTGATAGCATTGATCTGAATATTAGTGGAAATCTGGCAGACAAATCTATTAATTATAGAAACTTGATGTGTTATAAAATCAATGAATAAAAAATAAATAAATGAACACAATAAATACAATGATAGTGTGATGTAAATGGAGCTTTATTTGAGCCAAGGGTAACGTGCAAGAAGATAAGTGATCTCCAGGAAGATACACAAAGCTGGAAATTGTTGATTATTACATTTAGATGATAATTCCTTTTTGAATTATTTCTAGCAAGTAATGAACAATTAATTAATAGAAGATTGAGAGATGCACCTTGGAATCTAAAATATAATTTGACGTGTACTCCCCAATTAGCTGAGGGGGCTTCATGACATGAAACTCACGAGTCACAAAATGTTGAATTTAGGAATTATTATATGTTCATGTTTCATGGTTTGGGAGCCCTTCATAATGGTTTTATGGGTTTAAGATTTTCCAGGTAAAATGTATGCTAAAGCAATCACTTTGGTGGGTCTAGAGCACAAGTCAAGATTTCTAACACAATAAATCATATTAAAATTTGTTCAACAGTGGATTTGTGCCTTTGACAAGGTGTCGTTATAGTTTTCTGGTATTTTCCAATATCTTGTCCTAAACTACAATTTGTTCTGTAATGTCCCTGAACTAGAATGGCTGGAAATATACAATTTTTATAAATTTATAATATTTGGAAACGAAGTAAAAGAACATTAACTGGAAATGAAAACAAGTACTCCAACCCCTTAATATATCCGGATTGACATGTTGAAGCATGCTCATAGTTGGAGCACACTTAGCAGCTCCCGGGGAAATATCTCCCTGGGCATAGAATCTGTGTACTTCACTACATCTGGATTTACTTATTGAAGCTTGCTCATACTAGGAGCACACTCAGCACTTCCTAGAGTGATATGAAAACGGGGTTGCTCAGTGTGATAATGTTGTGTCTTTAGCACTCTATTTTCTCTGTTATTTTGGCTTCACAGACATTTTAGTGAAATGGTTCTAATTCAAATATGTATTTAGAAGATTTCTCAATTTTCATTGAATGAATATTTCTCCTCGATCATGAAATGGACATTTTTCATGAAAATTTCTTCTTTATGTGTGCTTTGTCTTGCCCTTTCTAGTGAACTAGTTAATAGCATGCGGTGGTTGTAAGTTGAGCTTAGAGTGAAAGCATCATAATTCTGGTATTTCATTTACTCTGTGCTTCACTTACAGTATTATTCTTGGACCTGCAGATCTTCAGGATGACAAACAATTTTTTGCTGACCACCCTGGCGCTATGCTAATAACTACAACTCAAGTATGTGAATTATCCAAAGAATTTTGAAGTCAAATTTACTAGTCCAAAATAACACAATTCATATTGCATGAATTTTTAGGTAGCCTAAGTTTCATGATACTCTAATTTTATCTTTCTCTATAATAATAGCCATATTCTGTCAATGGAGGAGATTTTTCACTAAATTAATTCACTGAATTTTCTACTTAAAGTCAAGAAGAGATGGTTTGTTGTTAACCAGCATTGAATCATACTCCATTTTCCACCACAAATTGAAACTTATTTCTAAAAATGAGCAAATAGAATTAAAATCACTTTTTTACCATCATTGTAAAGTATATGCACATGTTATTTAAGTATCGTGGGCATTTTCGAACTCAAACCATGGTATGAAACCGTGCTTCTACCCGTGTTTTCCCAATTAAGGTTCTTTATTATCATGTCTATTCCATTTCATACTGATGTAGAAGTCTGTTAAGTCAAGGATTCTTATATTTTTTTATTCTTATACACATGCATAAATTCAATAAAATAATCCTTTGTTATTTTCTTCTGAGAAATTACTAATCAATATCTCATGTTCCTCGTGCATGTATAGTCAGCTGTAAAACTTTGGACACCTAGAGGTCCTCCATCATTGAGCCTGTCATCACTTATTTGTTGGGCGTAAAGAAATAAAAATCTGGATATAAAGTAGATGCATGCCAACATATTATCCACGAAACCTTCCATCTTTCTGTAATATTTCTTCATTTGTCTTTTGTTATCAGCTACGTTTCTAGGTTTTGCAAGAATCTTGGCCAAATCTGAACTGGTTCATACTGGGTTCTATTCATGAATCAGGATCTGGCCCCTCTTTTCAAGTGATGTTCTGTTAAGGGTAGTGGAACAACTAAATTGCTTTAACCTTCTTGTTGGTGGGGTGTTTGCAGATACCATGGTTATGTTAGTCTTGAAAAGCATAAGTTATTGCTGATGTATTTAGAGTTTTTGCTTTTGACATCCTTTCAATTATCTTAAGTGTGAGGACCATTCTGATTAATCTGAAATAATGGGTAAATATGGCTTATATGGTTCCTATAATAAACTTTTGGATATGGCATCTGTGAATACACTTTTAGATTAATCAAATAAATAAGTAGTAGCAGGTTAGACTAATTGAATCAGTAAGGCATCACAGACAATTGTGAAACTTGCAAGTGTTGCTTGTTAGGATGGACAAGAAGCCATCTTGAAGGTGCAAACTTCAAGGATCAAACCGAGAGAAGGACAGCCACTTGGGAATGCTTGAGCGAGAATTTGCAGATAGATTGAAAATGATAATTCAATTGATAAATGAATTGATATGATACAAAGCGCAACAATATTTCTATATATAGGTAAGATGTGGGAGCAGATAGATAATTTCCCAAACAGAAAACTAAAAACTACCTAATTTTTAAACCTTAATTATAATTAGATTGTTCTCCATTTCCTCCATAAACTTCCTTCTGCGAGCCGTATCACATATAACAACCAAGTCATCTAGGCAAGTACTAAACCCTTCTTGGGATAGCCACTCAATCAAACAACATTCAACTATGTCCATACTCTTGACACCAGTCTTTGGACCTTTGAGTCGAGCAATACAATTGAACATCTCTAAGAGTGTTTTCAATTTCATTTGGCTACCATTGAGAGATATTATTTAACTATTATTTGTGGAAAATTCTTTCTCAGTGCAATTGAAATTAGGTGGTATAGCCATCTGAAGAAACTGGTTTACTGTCCAAAATAGCCCTCCCTCATGCAGTTTAAATATTGTTGGCCCAGGAAAACAACCTGAAGTCCACATGGATAACTAATACATGTTAGTTTTATTTATAAGGGAAATTAATGCAAGGTAAAAGCTTTGCAGCAAGAGCAGTATCAACTGTCAGAGCAAAATTTCCATCTCCACAGTGAGAGTTAAACAATTGCTAGTCCACACTTAACAGTATAGAAAGCTTGGCTCAAGATTCAAGAGATTTTGGATAAAAAAATATGAAGGCAGTCACCATCAAAATCTGCACCAAAATCTCTTGAATCTTGAGCCGAGCTTTATGTACTGTTAAGTGTGGATCATCAACTATTTAACTCTCACTGTGGAGACGCAAATTTTTCTCTGACAGTTGATATTGCTCTTGTTGCAAAGCTTTTACCTTGCATTAATTTCCCTTATAAATAAAACTACCATGTATTAGTTATCCATGTGGACTTCAGGTTGTTTGCCTGGCAATCAATATTTAAGGTGCATGAGGGAGGGCCATTTTGGACAGTAAACCAGTTTCTTCAGATGGCTATACCACTTGATTTCAATTGCGCACTGAGAAAGAATTTTCCATAAATAATAGTGAAATAATATCCCCCAATGGTACCTGAATCAGCTAGTCAAACTTTTGACAGACATTTGTCTAACGTTTGACATAAAACGGTCTATCTATCGACCAGTCTATGTCAAAATTGAGTGTCGTGGGTTTGGCATCCCGGTTGGATAGGTCAAACATTTCAACAGACATTGGTCTAACGTTCGACACAAAATAATCTATCTATCGACCATTCTGTGTCAAAATTCAGTGACGTGGGTTTGGAATCCTGGTTGGATAAGTCAAACATTTTGACAGACATTGGTCTAACATTTGACACAACATAATCTATCTATCGACCATTCTGTGTCAAAATTTAGTGTTGTGGGTTTGGCATCCTGCTCGTATAGGTCAAACATTTTGACAGACATTAGTCTAAAGTTTGACGAATAAACTTGTCATTTGTAGGTATTAATTTTGACCAAGTGTGACATAGAATATTCGACCTTAAGTACATTGTGTCGAACGATCGACTAGAAAAATAGCGACGAAATCATTTGTGGATCGTTCGACCATTTTTAGTAGAAAATTAGACGAAATAAAGGTCAAAAATTGACCTCAAATGTATTAGTGGAGGATTAGAGAAGAAACATTAGATAGTCTTCTCCCTATTTTCTCACATGATGAGAAAGCAATACTGTTAGATTTGGTAAAACCTCATCTCAGAACCAAAACAAGAACTCTTCATATTATGAACAAAGAGTATGAACTGGTTGGTGAAGAGACTCAGAAAGCACTTGACCAAGTATTTTTGGATAGGCACATGTATCCATCAACGGCGCCTACGGCTAAAGTGACTCCAGTCCCTCCCAAATAGGATAAAGAACCAGTGATTTCAAATGCGCCTATGACGGGTCCACAGGATTCAGCGCCCACAGTTTCATCACCTTCTGATACAGCCAAAGATTCAGATGAGACTATTGTGATAAATGATGTTAAGATATCCATGACAACTTTAGATAATGACATAGAAAATTTTGAAAAATCATTTGTCAGTACTGAAGAGACAGAGAAGGTATGCACTAATGAAGCTCCTCCTAAAGATTCAACAAATTTGAATAATGAAGAAGACAATCAAACCAATGAACCACCTGTTATGGAGATCCTAGTGAAAAGTGAATGTATGGATACTAGTCAAAATTTTATATTCACTCCATCTATTCAACCATCAACTTCATTATTGTCAAGTTTAACCCCTGACTCAGCAAGCCTAGATGCATGGGGAGAAGAAGATTTGATCAAGATCAGTGTCTTAGCCGTGGAGAAAGCCAAAGAGAAATAAGTTATGAGAAACCCTCTCTTTCTAGATTCAGTGAACATTTTGAATGACTTAGTGCCAGCAGATAAGAAAGTAGCTAAAATTCAATCAGTTGATGATGTCGATAGCATCTTAACAAGCTTCAAAGCACACTTCACTAGTTTAGTAGACTCAGCTACTAGAACTGCAGAGGAAAAGTACAAAAAGGAAAGATTGGATGAATTGGTAAAGAACTTCTCTTTAGATCTTAATTCATTGAAGATTGGTCAGACAATTCTGAAAGAGTTGGCATCAAAAGGCAAGAAAGTAATAGCAAATTGCATGGACAGAGGCAAACTCACTTCTGAACACATCAAGAAGATTGAGGAGGCAGATATCTTGGTTGATAACATAAGGCAATCAATTGAAACATCATCCCAAGACATCAATATCTGCAACAATATCTATCAAGGACAAATAGACAAGATTGAAAAAGCTAAGATGGAGATCAGCAAGATAAGGATCAGGCGGACCCAACTGAGAAATGCACTTGCACCCTCCTTAGCTATTTTGAATGAGAACATCAAACAAATAGATGCAACCATTGCCACATATGATCAAGGACCCTGCATGGATCTGACAAAGATGGAGAAGCTTACATATGCCTTATGCACCCATCTTCAGATAGTTGATGCACTGAAGGCATTCTGGCAACAAGAGATCAAAAATCTTCAGATTGCTTATCTAGATGTCTACTTGGAGTAAGTACCTAGAGACTTACAAATTTTGACACCTTTGTCATTAATGTCAAAGGGGGAATAATGTATGTATATAAGGAGTATGTTATATAGCCAAAGTTATAATATATAGTTTTTGTTGTTAAGTCAAAGTTTAAAGCAACTTGGCCACATTCCTTTGTTGCCATTAACAACAAAGGAGGAGATTGTTGGCAAGTTGACACTCAGGGTGTATATGACTTATTTTTTTTGTCATTATGGCAACAAAGTCATATGAAGTTTTGACAATGAACTTTGAAGAGCAAAATTGACTAAGTACAGAAAACATAACAGTACAGAGTTATTCAGTTGATCAGAGCACCAGCGCACATGCGTACGATCGAGTCAGACTATGTGCATTCATACTTTAGCTCTATGATATGTTTTTGTGTCTACCCTATACACACATGGTACGAAATGACAGTACAGTAAAGTTACATGAAGATTAAGTGCCACTAACAGTTCAGAAAATAGAGTATGGAGCCGACCTCAGAGTTGAATTAGCGTATAATATTTTGTTTTGTAAAGGTTATGCGCCTATTGTAATAAGTTTGTAATTATGTCTTAATCATTCATGTAAACACACTTAAGCCAATTTGTTTGGAAGCGTTGTGTATGTTATTTTTGGGCCGACTAAGGTCTTGTTATTAGTCACATCTATTCAGGCATGTATATATACTAGACATGCACTTTTGTATTAAGTGTGTCGATGAAAAAGAAGTAGAGAAGATATTCAGAAGATCAATATGAGAAAACCAGTATGAAGTAGAAGTCTACAAGAGATTAAAGCATCAGCGCATAAACGGAACTGATCAGACAACAGTGTCATTACAGCAGTTCATTTTTGATATAGTGTATATCAGTTATCAAAAGGTTGTAGCCTTCATCTTATTGAGCAGTGAGCTCTGGCAGTGAGCCAACCACCTCTAACAGAGTTTTTGTAAAGACTCCTAACAAGGTCATTGTACTTGAATTGTAAAGACTGCTCCTAATAGGGCAAAGGAACTTTAACAGGTTCATTATACTAGTACAATAATTTGTGGGTACTAATTCCCACCAGGGTTTTCCTCTGATCAAAGTTTCCCCGTAATCATATCTTGTGTTGTGTTGTGCTTCATTTGTTATCTATTTGATTCAAGTTTAAAGTTGTTGAATTATAATTAATAGACAAACACTGATTCACCCGCCCCCCTCTCTCAGTGTTTGTAACAAACACTCCCTCTTAGCTAGGGAGGATAAATCAATCCAATGTCAACACTTATATGACACTTGACAACATCAATCATATGATGTAAGCAATAAAAGCATCATCCTCATGATGTAATCAATAGAAACAGTCTCAAGATGTGATTGCCTCCATCGACGATTCTATCCACAAGCTTTCAGGTGGATTGCCTCCATCGACGATTCTATCCACAAGCTCCTCAAACCTTAATGTGGATTGCCTCAATCGGCGATTCTATCCACAAGTTATGTCTATTATGATATGTTTCAGCCATCATAAGATGTCTAACACAATAGAAGATTTCCATCATTTGATATCTTGAGTATTGGCCTATATCAGAATGTCAACACATGACATTCACCAAATACTCTAAGTATTGGCCTATCAGAACATCAACATATAATATTCACCAAATACTCAATAAGGTATTGGGTTGCAGAACATCAACACGTTATATTCACCAAATACCTATCATATATCTATACAAACAACTCATAGACCGTCAATGACATCTAACACTTAGTTGTTGATTTACAAGATATATCTATGCAAACAACTTATAGACCGTCAATTTAATG
>MU226255.1:2229036-2262986 GCA_018584345.1 Thuja plicata
GTCTATCCAACAGCAAGGTTGTTTATTTCTGTCTAAATGGCAGTTACTTCCAATTGCAACTGATCTATTTACTATGATCAAGTTCCTACCATCATATTAAGGGTTTGTAGGGTCTATCAGAAAGGTTATTGGAGTTTTATATCAAAACATTCAGCTTAATGAGACAATCACAATGAGGCGTGTGCCTAGATGTAATGAATGAATAATCAGATTCTCAAAGTTATGTATGAGAACAATTAACTCAAAGAGAGGACCACAACCAAATATTGCCCAGATGGGATTGAAAAAATTGCCCAAACTTTTTTTTACAAATAAAACCCTATGGACAAATTTTCCAAACAAAACTGCCGATTTCTTCCTAATTTTAGAGAAATTGGCCCCAAAAGCTTCAAATTGGTAGATTGTATAGGAGCCAAACCCTAACACAACTGCTTCAAATCTGGCTCTCTATAAGTAGGAATTGGCTATTGTATTTACTATTTATGGAAAATTTTGCTTTGACTACTCAATTAGATCTGCCAATGTTGTTGTGAACAATCAACTGGTGGTGATATCCTCTAGCTCCACAAAGGACAAGGTTATGAGAGACAGTTATAAAAGGGAAGGTTTCTATAGGGTGTGTTTGGTCTATGAGCTCACTAATATAAATATCCCGTCCATAATAATGTCAACCCAATATTCAAAGCTCTAACTATGGAAGATTGAATCATCTCGTAGACCACTATCTAGTCTCTAAGGTATAGTGCATGTAAATTCCTAGGATTAACAAACTATCAGTGCACCACAAATTACAGATGGTTAAACATCATGCCCCATATTTGCTTGTGTTTGAACTTACTTTTTTCTTTGCATTTGTTAATTTGTTGAATTGAGTTGATTTGATGATCATGTTGTAGAATTCAAAGTCATCACTTGTATAGATTTAAACTTGTGAAAGTAGAATTTCTGATCTTAGTTTGGTGTTGTGGGTCTTGGACATGAATGAATGTTTATGTTAACCTTTCCAGGCAAGAATTTGTGTAATTTTATTTTCTTTGTGGTCTACCTTTTGATTATGTCATAACTTGTGACACTTCCCTTTTTAACAGGAGGTGAACCAATTCTCATCATATTTGATGAGCTAATGTTACAATTCCTCAATCATTTTCTTATCCTAATGATGGGTCACAAAGTGTATCTAAAATATTGATGAAAATAAATACAGTTTTTACCAGAAGCTTTTTACTCATTATCATGGACTATGAAAACCCCATGTTTAGAATTAAGTGGTGAACTTAGAATTAAGAGGTGAACACTTATGATTGACAAGGTTTAACCTAGTGATTATTTCACTTTACATATTTTATTAAAAGCCACATCACATAGCTAAAGTGGAGATGACCATTATTGTCAAGTTTGACATGACAAGCAGTGACAATTATGGTTTGGTTGAAAAGATCTCAAATGAATGGTCAATACATTTGAGATTAAAACCTTAAAATTAAAGAATACAGACTATTCCTTTTTTGCAAGAGTGACAGAAGGACAAACAAATTAAAGGCCCAGCAGCTCCCAATGCACAAAGAGAGGGTACCAGAACTAAACTCAACTTCAGTTTGAGACCCTATTTCAGATAGGTTTTGGACTGTTTAGGTTGAACAGTGGATGGAGTAAAGAAATTCAGTTTCATTGATGTTAGGCAAGGTGTATTTATTAGGATTTTGAGAACCCAGAACAGTTAGAGATTCTGGTATTTAAGGAATAAGCAGGCATACATGTAGTAAAGAGGTGATTTTTCAGTTCAATTTAACACTTGGTTAGCAGTATTCAGCTCAGGTGCTCTTTTCTTTTCCTTTTCTTAAGATACTTTTAACATTAATCATTATAAGGGCTTGACAAAATGAAAAAAGTAATTAGATTCCTTTTACTATTTCTTGTAACCCTACTGACCATTTTTACATAACCCATGGTGGATATCTATGGTTATGAACATGACAATGTACCTGCAAGCAACAGGGATATGGTTCCCCTCTTAACCTTCCTTGTGCTTAAACCTTGTTTAATCCTAAAATGGATGCGAATGATTTGAAGAAGTAATTACTGTCAGTGATTTGGTTTACTGTAAGACTTTGTCCAAACATAATGTTAAATAAGGAATAGATGTAAGATTGGAGGCCACGATAATCTATCTTGTAGAGAAATACGATCGGATGAGTCTAATGGTAGTTTTAGCTCAAAAGGACTAGGAGAATACATTTGGAGACTTCCTCTGTCATGACCCATTCCCAACCCTATTTTTTGAAAAAAATTGGAAGTTGTGATAAGACATGAATAATATTCCTTCCCTGATTGCTTTAGAGGTCACCAACAGGGTCCCAAAGTATGGAGCAAGATCAACCAAGACCACAAGTCTTACAGAACGGAAGTAATTTAAGTGCAAAGTGATGCCATTTGGGTTGAAAAAATGCTCCAATAGTCTTTTCCAAGAACCAAGATAGCCAATACAATATTTATCCACTACTTTTTAGAAGTCTTACTTGGATGATTGGACAGTATTTTTTATTCTCAAGAATTGCCTATCTATACTCAAACCTATCATTTAAAAGGTGTACCAATGTGAATTGTTCTAAACTTGAAGAAATGGTTTTTCTTTACACAATTTGGGATTTTTCTATCTTGAATCTCAATCCACCTACAAATCCAAGCACATAGCTTTCTGGATGCATAATACTGAAGCAAGTTTATAAGAGCTTATGCTACCATTATAGGACCTATGAAAGTGTTATTCTGACAGGATAAAAGGTTTGTAAGGACACAAGAGTGTTAAGATGCTTACATGTCATATTGAAAGAGAAATCAGTCACTGCCGTTGTACTGACTTTTCCAAATTGGTCAAAGCCATTCCACATCCATGTGAGTTTGTCAAGTGGGAAGTCTATCTCGGGCTAAGAAGAATTATACCACAATAGAGGGAAACTTCATTAGTACATATGATCTTCAATAAATTAAGCATTACCTATTAATTACACAATTTGTATTCTATACAATGTATAGAATACATTGTACTAGGCAATAAATTGATTGTACCTATTAATTGATGTACTAGGCAATAAACCATCAAAGGCAAAATCACGTTAGTCAGAAACAATGTAGGAGAAGAATCAAAGCATTTCAGGAAAGCTTAGGAGAAGAATCAAAGGATTTCAGGAAAGCTTGTAGGAGAAGAATCAAAGCATTTCTGGAAAGCTTCCTAAACATCCATTTATTATGGGTATATGCTATGGGTCAAAGAAACATTTTTGGGGACAAGAGATATACCATTACCAACACAGTACTTAGCAAGAGAGTATTAGTTAATAACAAGTGTGATATTTCCACGGTCCATGCAACCAAAGTAAGAGAGAACTAGTTACTAACCAAAGCCCTTCCAATCACTCTAGTGGAAATCTTTTGAAAAAATTGGCAGGGATAAGAAGTAGATGAGAGTATCATTGCATCACGAGAGGGAAATGGTATTAACATAAGCTCATGAGTAGGGCACCTTGCAGTAAAGAAACAATGGAGGTCCTTCAGGCAGGATTATAGCGGCCGGCTTTATTTCAAAAATACAAATACTGACAGAGCATTGTTACAAATGCTAGCTCACAGAGATGAAATGCCACCGAGTCTAATGTTAGCCACCCAACTGTTTGAAGTGAGGAAACCTGTCACATCCTGTCTAATTAGCCTGGCTTAACTACTGAATTATTGTGTATTAATTGTTTAATAACAAACAATTAGGAAATACAGTTTGATTATGTTAAGTGTTTTTGAAGAACGATGCTGTGGTGACAACTAATTATGGTGGTCTGACAAGAACCAATCATACTCTCTCATGTTTGAGAGAGAGTATCATTAAGGAGAATATTTTGACCTCTCTCTCTCTCTCTCTCTCTCTCTCTCTCTCTCTCTCTCTCTCACACACACACATAGACTCATGTAGCTAAGTTGCATAAGGTTAGTGTATATATATATATACGTTCCTTACCTATATATAGTCATTTAAGAATGAAACCTAGAGAGCTCGTGTCAGTAGCCAAACTTAGCACAAAATGTATTGCTAGTTGATCTGAAGTTGTATTCAGCATTCCATCAAAATGAGTCCAAACCAAATAGGAGTTAGCATGGGAACATAGATTTCTCCATTAAAATTTTGAGTGTGTGTGTATGTGTGCACGTGTGTGTGTGTCTAATTTTTGGTCTTACATATTGGAATGCACCCCAAGCTATATAAAATAAATCTGCACCTTTAATCTTATGCGGTGCCTATGTGACACATGTTTCAATTAAAAAATGTTTATTTTGGAATAAAGAATTTAGTGTTCTTCCCCCCTTGCACACACCTTGTAGATGCTTTCACAAATTACATGATGTGCATCATGTCAGGCTGCTGGTGAGGGTGAGAAATGTAACTATTTCGCCTGTCAATAACACTTGATAAAAGTGGCAAAGGGAGTAATTTATTTTCCTTAGAGGGCCAAAAAGTTGGATAGAAGGGGATTATCATAAAACCTCCAGCACGAGGATTAGAAGGGGCAAAAGGCATGTTCCTGTGAACAATGATAGTGTAATAAATGAGGTGCAGAGCACGGAGTACTTTGAGGATGATTGTTACACTTAATGTTATGATTGTTACATTTACCTTGACACCATTAGAATGTGTTGATCTGTTTTTTGTTGTCAACTTGATGTAAATCCCTTGAATTGCTATTTTAACTAAATGAGCTAATTTCCTTTCTCTATTCATTTTGTTATAATGTACAACTCTATCCTGTACATAGTTTAAACTTTATATAGATACAATTCAAACAGTTTTGAACTTGATTCATCTTGGAATCCATGAATGATGAAACCATTGACAACTATGGTTAAATTTGAATGTAATTGGCAAGGGATTGATTGGCATCCAAACCAACCTACAAGACACTTCAAATAGACCACACCTCTTTGAGGCATTATATCAAACAATTCATGTGACTTGTTTATTCTTCCATATTCTGCATACACATCTACCAGGAAAGTTGTAAATACAACATTTGTCAAAATTCCTTTATCCATTATGCTTGGATGTACCCAGTTCCAAATGCCCCATTTTGGAAAAGGTAGGAAAGAAGCTGGCAAGGGTTATGGAATTTTCCTTGACACCTGTCAATTGCATAATTTGGCCCTTCAAGGAATTCTCATGCAGCATAGCAAGCAAGGAATTGGCCAATTTTGCAAGAAAATACTTCATAATTTATATTGAATTAGATATGTAGCCATCTTGAGAAGTATGGTAAAGTTCTAGATACATTGAGAAACTTAAAAATCCTGAACCCTTGAGGGTTGCAAGAGGAGCTACAGTTAAAATTGAATACGTGAACACAGTTCAACCACAAAGAGCAAACAAAATGAGTAAAGAATATGCCTAAAATTATTGAGATAGTGCACTACATGGTGCAGGAGCAACAAGAGCCATCTCACACTATTCAACAAAAGAGGTTGAAATAACAAGAAAAAGTGAAGTTTGTATTGGAGGAAGAAGACCAAAAACTAGCACAATAAATCCCAATTTCCAATTCACCTAAGGAAAAGGAAGATGTACAATTGGTCAAATTTCACATGTACAAGAAGCATGGAGCTAAAATCAAACCTTTCACTAAACCAAATTTTGTGGCAGATTTGCAATATCAAAGGCCAAAAGTACCAAGCAAAATGTGAAGTAGTAGATGACAAGGAAAGTTAGATAATACAGAGTTGGAGTTGGAAGAACTAGGAGTCTACGACTCATGAGAGAGAAGAGGAAAACCAAAGTGAGGAGACGAAGAGAAGGAAATCCTATTTTTAGAGGAGTAGAAAGGAGGAGATGAAGATGATACCATCAAGATGTATCACCATAAGAGAAAGCACAAAAACTTTCTCTATGAGAGAAAGGAGACATTAGAGTTGAGGCAACAAGCTAGTAGAAGACAACAAGAAAGAGAATTAAATAATATACTAATAAAAGCAAATGGGAAAGCACATGGAAGATCCAATAAATATCTTAACTCAAGATGAAACAATGATATTGAGATATCCACTAACAATATCAAATGCTTCAATCCATGTAGTAAGTTATCGAATGCAAATGATTGTCAAATATGTTGAATTTTTAGGGGTAAATGTAGAAGGGTGCTCAATGAGACACTTGTCACACAATCCACCATATCCCAATGAAATTCCAACCAAAGGTCCAATCTCAAGCCTTTAGTAGATTATCAAACAATCTCAAGATGTCCTTGGAGAAAGAAACAAGTTGATGATAGCAAACCAATTTCCCTAGCTAATTCACTAGCCAGTTGCTTCCATCTCCTAGCCCAAATGATGAACCCCATAATACAAAGAGAAATATGGTACAAGAGTACTTAGTGGCCAATAGTCAAAGGGATTGATTCCTTGATTTCAAAACTGATGGAAAGCTACAGATATGAAGAATTGATAAAACCTCCACCTCAAGAACATAGACTAGAGCAAGGTCCTCCGCCACTTGGTGAAAATAATGAAACCATAGGTCAAGACACCAACATTGAAGAGGAAATGTTGATAACTATGCTAGAATAGTTTAATAAAACTTAGTGATAGGGAAAAGAAAAAAAACTCACAATTAAAACAACCAGATACATGCACAAGCACAATGGTAGGGGTAGGGGAGAGCACTTCAAAGCAACCACCCAAAGACCCTCTACAAAATAGAAAGGAAAGCTCAAGAAAAAGGGATTCAGAAGAAAAAAATGCAAGAGGAATTGAGCACCAGAAAAAGATGTTAGGGAATCCCAACACTTCAAATGCCATTCGCAATTGGTGCTCAAAAGAGAAGAAAGAATCCTTTGGTGCATTCTTTGTTAGTGCAACGCTTATTCAAACTACACATTTACAGATACAATAAGACCTTCCAAAATCTGCAGTCCTACTATAAAGTTAGTACATGAGAGCAAGCTTCAAGAGATAAACAAATGGTCTGTTACTATATTTGAGGGTTTTTGCAACCTTGCACAACAAACAAAAGACCAATGCAGAATTGCAACAAAGTGAACACGAGATAAGTTGATAACCACAAGCTACCCCCATATTTTGGCACGGGCTGGGGATTTGTTCTTGTGTCTGCAATACACAAGGTAACAAATAAGATAAATAAAATTGTTAAAGAATAGAGAAAATGCAAGATTTAAAGCTAAAGCAAGAGAGATTCTTTCAATTCAGGAGTCAAGTAGAAGTTATAGGTCGAGAAATGCCCAACACAAAATAAGCTACAAGAATCACCACAGATTGATGTGAAGGTGGGATCACTTTTATTAAATTAGGTTTAACTTCATGAGCAATATGATGTTCAAATTTGTGAGCCAAGAGTAGAGGAGAAAAGTGCAGAACTTACAATTTTTCCACTCATTTTATGCCACTTCACGTGGATGTCTTTGATAGTCTTCGCACTTGATAGTCTCTTTTGGTGCACTGGCTGACCCTAAATCTCAATCCAGCACTTTCTTGTGCCATATCACTAGATGTTCAACATGCTTGATCCAATTTTTAGAGCATCACCCATCGTAGATTGGATTGTGCCTGCAGATTTATCCCTTGGATGAACCAGATATAGCTTCATCCTCCTATTTTTAAATTCAAATTTGACCTTTTCCCACCCAACCTCTCCAAAAAATGACTGCTACCTATCGGCCAGCATGACAAAGGTATTAAAGATATCACCCTAGTTCATTCTAACACATGATTATATGATCGCACAAACAACTCAGACAAAACATTCGCATATCAATCACTTGTAGTTTCAGCTATCAGATATTACATTGTCTACTGGTGCAGGAGCATCTTCTCTGACCATGACATAACCTCTGCCAGCATCCTGGTGAAATTGAAACGGCATGGCAGTTTAGAGAATGCAGAGAATCAAATTAAAGGTATAATCTAAATCAATTCAGCCTGGCACTTATTTGGTCAAATATATTTAAAGCAGATTCAATGTCAAATTTGGGGAGACACAAAAGAGGGAGTGGAGGCAGTTACATAGAATATGAATGGAAGAATATATCGCAAGATATAAAATGTGATTGGGGAAGAGTGGGGAGTTTGATTTGACATTGGGTGCAGGTATGCAAGAGGCATGTTAATTTTAAGGGGGAGTTTTTTTGGGAGTCTTTAGGAGAATTAGGAAGGGGTTTCTAGGAAGCCAACTCTGGCTGCAAATACACCAGGTTGCAGGTCTGAGAGCGGATCAATATTCAGATTTCTATTGAGAATGTAGGTCTGTGAGAGACCAAATCAGATGGAAATGTTGTGAAGCCAATAGGCTCACCAATTTGTAATGCAAATTTGTTTTGGGTTTTAATAAGAATTTCTGAAGTTTGTTGAATCAATTTGCTGTAAATTTTCATCTATTTTTTATGTTATATACTTCAGATTGTATGTGTATTTCGAGTGCTGATTGAGGCAGGTTTGAAGGGGGTTATAACTCTCTGCATCATTGGTATCAGAGCTAGTGTACCTGAGTGTGCAAGCAGATCGCCGATTGTGCGGCAGCTTAGGACCAGGATTTGAGGGTGGAGTTGTGAGGAGAAGTCCATGAAAGTGTAAACAGATTGCCAAACGTGAGGCAGTTTGCTCTGGATTTCTCAAAGTGGGTTGAAGGAAGTGTATCTTCTATGTACAAGCAGAAAGGCAGTTTGTAATTGAGATAATGAATTTGGAAATGGAAGTAGAATCGCCGATTTGAGGCAACTTTGCACTGAGAAATTTACACATGAGGTGTATGAAAAGAGAAGAGTAAGAGAAGATAAAGGTAAAGTAAGTGTTTCTTGCTACAAAATGAAGGGAATAGATGTGAGACCAAGAGTCCAAAATTTGGACTTAGAAGAAAGAATCAATTTCTGTAGACTTCAAAAAGTTGAAACAGATTATAGAGATAAGAAAAATAGCATGTATGATTGATGAGATAGAAGAAACGATGGAAGGGACTTTTGGAAGTTTGATTAAAAGACTAAATGATATCGGAAAAAAGGAGAGGATCAGGGAAAAAAATAATATTTCAGCTATGAAAGAGATGGTACAGAATGGGATGAAGGATCTCATGAACAGAGTGGCCATATTGACCGAATAAATCAGAAATAAGACTAGATTTTATAGTTTGGTTTAGAGGAACCTAAGGAGGAAAGTAGGAGTTAGCTTGAAGAGGTAACAACATTTAGTGTTGCTGATTTGAGCAGCGCAGCAGAGAGTGATAATGACACTATATTTAGTCATAAGTTTGAAGATGAAGATGTGATTGAAGAAATTCCTGAAGAAGGTAAATGCATAGAAGACATGGGAGTTTTTATGACAAGCCAAGAAGATACTCAAGATATGGAAGCCGAGATGATGGACTTTGTCGGTCCTAAATTTGATGAAGAACTTAGTGAAGGTGAAGAAGATGTGGTAACAGACGATGGCGATGAAGAGGTTGCAATGAAAGAAGTAATGCATAATATTTTTAACTATTATGATGAAAATTAGAGAGGATTGTATGTAGATGAACAGACTAAAGCAGATAATATGAAGACAGATGTTGCAGCAGTAGCAAAAGAACAGGTGAAAGAGGTAAAGTTATACTTTCTTGAATTTGTGAAAGATGATTTGCGTGTTGAGATGAATGAGGTAGTGAATACAAAAGAGATGGTACAGATGGATGTTTAGTGCTGATTTATATGCATGGAAATATTTGTATGATGAAGCAGAGATGTGAGAAGTGAGGATGTTGAGGTAGAAGGTGAAAGAGAAGTTGTAACGGCGGTAGAGGAGGCAATGCCTTAATTTCTTCAATTTGATGAGAATAAAATTGATGTGCGTGAAGAAGAAGTGAAAAATGAAGTCTTGTTTCCATGTGTTTGCTAGTACAGATTTGTATGCAGGTGTTTTGAAGGTTAGTGAAGAAGCGTGTTATATGAGGATGGTAGAAAGTAGATTAAATTTCATGGTAGTAAAGAAGAGTGAAGTGCAGATTTTGTGGAGAAGGATGGAGAGTGCTCCAAGTAGATGCTGGAAAAAGAGAAAAAAAGAAATAATTTTATGTGAAATTGCAACAGCAATGGAGTTTGCTGCAGATTGTTTGCAATCTCAAAGGGTGATTCTATCGCTCAACTCCACTTTTGTGAGCCTATGCTCACAAACTTTCTACCGGGCACGTTTGATGCAGGAGGATATTCTCTGACCATGCCACAACCTCTGCCAGCATCCTGGTGAAATTGAAACGGCATGGTAGTTTATAGAATGCAGAGAATCAAATTAAAGGTAGAATCTAAATCAATTCAGCCTGGCACTTATTTGTTCAAATATATTTAAGGCAGATTCAATGTCAAATTTGGGGAGATACAAGAGAGGGAGTGGAGGCAGTTGCATAGAATGAGTGGAAGAATAGATTGCAAGATATAAAATGTGATTGGGGAAGAGTGGGGAGTTTGATTTAATGTTGGGTGCAGGTATTGAGAGGTGTGTTAATTTTTTTTTNGGGGGGGGGGGGGGGGGTTTAGGTCTTTAGGAGAATTAGGAAGGGGTTTCTGGGAAGCCAACTCTGGCTGCAAATACACCAGGTTGCAGGTCTGAGGGCAGATCAATAATCAGATTTGTATTGAGAATGTAGGTCTGTGAGAGACCAAATCAGATGGAAATGCTGTAAAGCCAATAGGCTCGCCATTTTGTACAGTAAATTTGTTTTGGGTTTTAATAAGAATTTCTGATGTTTGTTGAATCAATTTGCTGTCCATTTTCATCTATTTTTTGTGTTATATACTTCAAATTGTATGTGTATTTTCATTTTGAGTGCTGATTGAAGCAGGTTTGAAGGGGGTTATAACTCTCTGCATCATCTACATCAGCATTCCAACACCTCTATTATTTCTCTGTTTCAAGCTCTATCGAGCCAATCCAAGAGCCTAATTGCTCACAAATAATTCAATTGCTCATCTCCTTTGTTATAGAAGGTCTGAATAGTGCTTCTTAGCACCACCTAGTTTTATCTACATAGCTATATATCAAGCAAATGTCTTCAATAAGTAGAAAAGTTCTATCTGTACTCATGACAAACTTGCCCCAAGTGGACTCATTTGCAAGTGTGGCATTGTCCTAGGTCCCAAGACTGATAACTATTAGTCGCCTCAAGTTTCTAACATTAAACCAAATTTCAGATTCCAGATTTTGACTCTCATACACAACATGTCATATCCGAAGTCAACATAAATTTCTCATTTTTCATTCACTGCTATATATTATAATAATATAATTTTACAATTTATATTTTCTATTTATAAAATTAAATACTAAATGTTGTATGCAAAGTCAGCAAGTTGCAAGTTCTTCTTCAGCTGAGTGGAAATTGGAACACATATTCCTTCATCCTCTTGGTAAAGCACAACCACTTGGATGCGCAAAAAATGCTGAGGATTTGATCTTTGTGTACTCCAACCTTTCTTCTTGTCACATAAGAGACCTGAGTACGATGAAGGGGTGACAAAGAATTGGAAAATCTTGAGTGTGCCAACTTAGGCACTACGGTTGTGCAGCTTGCCAAAGTTTCTATCAATGAGACAGCTTATACGCATGGCACAGCTTGTGAGAGTGGCACTCCAATTGATTGTGGTTTAACTGAAATTGAAACAAATGTTGACTTTGATGCTTTTGATGAATAGCAATATGAAGGATTAAATATTGATTATAAGTTTCAATGTGTATTGACATTTTGATTTGATAAATCATTGAACTGTGAATTTATTGGTATTTTCATTTATGCAAATTATGAATATGAGGCATTTAAAAAATTGTTTATAGGCAATTACGAGTATCACTGCTTTTAAATTTTATAGTATATACACACACACACACACACACATATATATATATATGTATGTATGTATATATACATACATACATACATACATACATACATATATATATACATACATAGATACATATATATATATATATATATATATATATATATATATATATCCGTACCCAAGGAAAAAAAATGACATATCACCATACCCAGTACCAGTACCCAAACCCGCACCTATACCAGAACCAGTAACTTAGCCTAAACAACAACCCAAAAATTGATGACCAAACTACAAATGAAAAAAACTATCCAAAGTATATTAGAGAGGAGTAGGAGACAGAGGCCCATCATCAATCAGAATATAGTATTGTGCACACAATTCTTAATTTTGGTCTTTTTTTTAATCTTTGATATTGTATACCCTATTTTTGTTTGGATCTAGTTTGGTAAATTCTACTCTCCAAAAGTAGAAATGGTTAAGGTTCAGTATAGATATTGTTGTTAATCAATATGCCTCCTATCACTATAGCATATCAATTACTGTGATATGTCGGATTCTATTTGTTTGTTTTAACCCACAAGTTTGAGGAAATGCCACCATAAAAAAAAAATGAGTTGATAGTTTATGTGTTTGATATTACGCATGGATAATTGGAGTATGTGGAATCCAAACGCTTTATTCAATCCAAAAACCATATAATTGGCCCAGCAAGCAAGCAAACTTTCATTAAATTTTCTAGCAAATAAACAATATCCTGATCGGAAGATTCCACCGTACATGAACATAAAAGCAGCCAATATGTAGATATTTTGGTAGTAAATTAACATGAGCATAAATTAAAACTTCAAACCTGGAATGTTGTATCAATATTTAGAATCTCCACAAAAACAATGTAGGGCACAAATCGTTCAGCTCAACCGTTATCTTCGGGTGAAATCACTAGATCAGCTGTGTGGGTTTTACTTTTCATTGACAAAGCTGATTGCCAAAAGGGGTTTTGTCCTTTGGTTAAAAACTGAGCCATGTTCAACCTCTCCAAACTGTGTTTGTGAAAGTAAAACGTCCAAAATCCTTCTCTTCTCAAAAGCTCCCTTTAAACTTTTAGGCCAACTAATATAATTTCCTCTTTTATCTTTCTTTCTTAATATTTCTTTTTGCACTTTAGTCACCACCTTGAACTTAAAATTATATCTCACTTCGAGAAGTTTTTTAAATTAATATTAGTGCACTTTAATTATAAAACAAAGTTATTTCGAGCAACTAAATATTAATTATTAAATTATTTTGATTCTCCAAAAGGGGTCGTGACAATTACACAATTATTTTGTCCCCTATATTGTTCTTCAGATCTAGACTGAAAACCTCCTTTGTTTGTGGTTCTTCCTACAATCTTCTGGTTTGATACCAATTTGCAATGGAACACAGACAGATGAGGGCAATGAAACACAGATTCGCAATCAAGAATATATGTACTATGAATGATGTCATATATGCAAGGTTAAATAAAAAGAGGAAAATACCAAATTGATGTTTAAAATAATTGAATTTCCATTTTAGACACTGTTATGAATCATGATGTCATAAAATGTCTAATGAACCTATGATAATGTGATCAAATATTTGTTGCATCTTCAATCTCATTTTATTCTCCAAGAGTTTGAATATGCAATTAACTGCTTCTCATTTAGGAAAGGTCTACTTAAGATCAAATATCCACAATCAAAAAGGGAATAGCCTAATAGTTGGCTTCGATTAGTGTGAGTTGTTATCTCCTACTGTTGTATGCCAGTGTAGCTCCAATAATACCGTTCATATGCTGTTAATATGTTTCCATAAAGCTTTCAAGTGAACAGAACTACATCTTCTTTGCTGAAACAATGGACATGGTTTACAAATTTCACAGAAAATTTCAAACCTATGGGACCTACAAAAATCTGTAAAAATAGGTTAAGGCTTTAAGCTTCTCAACTAGACAAATAGATGAAGACCCAAAGATTCTAATGTGCTACTTTTGTTGAAGAGTAGAGCAATATTGTTTCTTTTTATGAATCTGTGAAGTAACCAGCATTGAGTCCAAACAATGGAGTTCACCATTTTATGTGTATTCCAGGTACAGAATGGTTTGGGCATTGTTACCAGATTTGAAAAACTCAATTGTCCCAAAGGTTCAAAAAATTTGCAAACCTGAAAGAAAATTAAAACTCAGAATTGAAAAGTCCAGACCAAATGGACAAAGTCCAGCACGCTCAAAAAATCCGGATCTAGATGGATGTGAGTAAATCTGTCCGATTTGCTAACTGAGTTTGGGTATACAAAATGTATAAACAAAATAAAAAATGTAGACAAAATAAACAAAATTAGCTGTAACATCAATTTCATATGCATTAAAAATAAGTACCCAACATAATAGAAGAATGCCAGAGGTACCTATCAAGTACTTATAAGAATATGGAAATCTCTAGGGAAGAATATGAAAATGTAGGCTTAAAAATTACTGCATATCTTTGAGAGCAAAGAATTAATCTTTTCAATAGTATACTGTCCCAATGCTTATATTTATGAGGGCATCACTCCTACAAACTGTTGATAGTTTAGTTTAGACAAATGAGCCTTAACACTCTCAATATTCTAAACTGCCTTAACACTCTCAATATTCTAAACTGAGGCGATGATTTAGGCTAGTAAATACAGCGTGAGATTTCTAGGTCATTGCCTAAATTACTCTTGATTTTATAAAAGCAAATTTAGTTTGTTTGGATAATATCCAAGAGACATACATCATTGAAATGTATTAATTTGGTCCACCAAAGATACAACATTTCAAAAATCTCAAGGTTTTTTCTCAACACAACACAATTGAAACCAAAGATAAATATTTCATGATTTTGTGAGTAAATTGGAAAATGGCACTTCCACTCATGATCTCCAAAGAGGGCCAGGTTAATTAATAAAGAGTTGTTATATAGAATAGGACCACATATCCCTTTCTTCAACATATACAAGCAACCTTTTTATTTAACTGTAATACAAACAAAAAACTAAGTAATTAGGCTTTTAAATTTGTGAGATTTTTGCCCATGTAAATCCATCAAACAGATGAACAGTTTTTGGTAGTCATTTCTTACATAATGATCACACTGAGGGAGAGTTCCAGAGATTTCTAAGTAGGTGATGCAAAGAAAAATTAGGAGCCTGTTCCCTGTATAACAGTTCCATGGAAAATGACAAATTCTATTGTGCTACAACATTTCAGAATTACAATAAAACATTGCCAGTAATTAATTTGAGAAAAATTGAGGAAAAATAAATAAACTTTGTAAGCTGTCTTTATCACAAGGATTCCCAAAAAAACTAAAGCACGCGACAAATCTCTAGCCCCCACTACAGCCCATCCCTCGAAATTCTCCTTCCTGAAAAAAGCTGCTCTAAATTTTGGGTAAAGACTTAATTTTATGCAGTTTTATGTGTTTCAAACTTTCATGTGATGCATGGGACTGCCTAAAGCAAAAAATTCTCTGCATATATTTTTAAGCCAGCACAATGATGGCCATGAGTAACCATGTATTATTATTGATCTTTTCTCTCGTGCATATTGGTAGAAATCACAAGGCAAGGGTACTCGCCAAGCATACAAGCAACTTTGAAGAGTCTTTGTGCCAGAGAGGAAGATGAGAGTACATCAACCTAGAGACTCTCATTGGAGGTTTATTCCAAAGTGGCAAAGCTTTTGAAGCATGTAATGCCATAGAACTAATTTATTTTTTTTGTAATAATCTCTCTTTATTGCCTATCACATTCCAAATGAGAGAGCTCCAAGCTTGATACACCTTAAGTTGTGTTAAATTTACACAACATATTTAACATGAGCTCTAAAGTGCTCTTTAGTTCTCTCTACTCATATGTTTGTTCCATTAAAAGGACGTATGGAAAGTCCGTAAGGGAAGTCAACTTCAAGCAAAATCACGTCAATATCACAATTAGATTTTTCAAAACAAAACTGAGATAATGTAAATGATGAATGGAAAACAAGCAAGGGAAGCCAAACTTCAAGTAAATTAAGTTGATCTCAAGTTATATCTTTCAACAAACATCGAGGTTTTGCATATAAAGATAATATTTTTTCAAAGACAATAACCAAGCTCTAAACTTTAGGTACAATCCCACAGGTTCCATGGGAATATCTCACTACATCCATTCTGCGTCAGCGTTAGAAATTACCATAAATTTTGCAATGCTTTATAGAAGGGCAACATGTTTCTTGAATAGGGAATAATAAAAATAATTCAGAATTCAAAGCTATGGGATGGAAGAATGATATTTAATGTGACAATGCAGAACATAATAAGAAGAATGGCACAGATTACAGTTTTCCTTTGTCTATGCTGAGAGTTTCTGCTTATTTGCCCCCCATTGCAGAATCTATGTGGATATAAATATAAATGATCAATGTTGATACTATTTGCACACATATCGTTGTTGATGTCGGCCTCAATGATTCATGAATTGTTAGCAAGAGATAAATGTGGCTGAACAAGGTTATTGTTTGTCACTCGACAATTTTTTTACAAATATTAATTTTCCATTTAGAAATATTTTGAAAAAATCATTAGATTCGTCAATATTTACAAGTATTAGTAGTAAAATCCATACCACTAAAAAGATCAGTAATGATCTGCTCAGGCAAGCAGATAGCAAGGCTACTGTATGTCAGAGTTCGTATATGGTACATAGGTCAAATTTATTTACATAGAATTGCATAAGAAGATGAACAGATGTAAAAAACAAATGTTTGTTACTAAATATAACATACCTGATACATCTTCCTTGCCCCGCAATTCCTGCAACACTTGCTTCGCCTCTCGCATTCGCCCTTTGCTAACAAGCCACCTTGGAGACTCAGGTAGGTAAAAAATAGTTAAAACCACATACGCTAAGGATGGAATGAACAAGACAGCTAACATCAATCTCCAGTTTGGGCTCTCCATCAATGACATTCCAAAAACCATACAGTATGACAAGAACATTCCACTGGAACCAGACATTTGTGGAAGAGTATTCAGTTTTCCACGCGTATCTGAAGGTGCAATCTCAGATATATAAGCCGGCACGAGTGTAAGGGCAAATCCAATCCCAAAGCCATCCAAGAGCCGGGCCAAAAGTAATACATACACATTTGGAGACCAAAACATCACCAGTGCACTTACACTGTACAGCACAGATGATACGATCAACAAGGTCCGTCGTCCAATCCAATCTGATAGTGATCCAGCGAACGTGGTAAAGATTGTGGCCCCAATCAGTGACATAGCCACAACAAGGCCTTCCATAGTAGTACCCAGAACAAATTCGTCTTTAATATACAGCACAGCTCCTGATCAATCAAATCCACAAAGGTTACTGACACATTGACACATCACAAAGCTAATGTTCACTCACAAAGATTACATTGCAAAGCTGGCTAAGTACACCAAAAATATAATTCAGTACTCCAAGGATGATTATATTCAGCCCTGAACACATTGCCTTATAACATGTGTTTGCAGTCATAAGCTAATGAAATATAAAATCAAGACAATCATTCAAAACTGGAAGTGCCCAGAACAAATTCTTTTTTACTAAATAGCACAGCTCCTGAATCAATCAAATCCACAAAGATTAACCAACACATCGACACATCACAAATCTAATGTTGATGTACAAAAATTCCATTGCAAAGCTAGCTATGGTACAGCAAAAATAAAAGTTCAGCCCTCAAGGATGATTTATTTCAGCCTCTAACACATTGCCTTCTAACATGTGATTGTAGTCATAAGCTAATGAAATCTAAATTCAAGGCAACCATACAAAACTTGTCTCCAGAACAAATTATTTTTAATACATAGCACAGCTCCTGAATCAATCAAATCCACAAAGACTAGCAGACACATCGACACATCACAAAGCTAATGTTCACCCTCAAAGTTTACACTGCAAAGCTAGCTATGTTACACCAAGAATTAAAATTCAGTGCTCCATGGATGATTTATTTCAGCCTATAACACAGTTCCTTCTAACAAACATTTGCAGTTATAAGCTAATGAAACCTAAATCCAAGCCAATCATACAAAGCCCGAAGACTTATGTCTGAGAACAGGACACAATCAAACTTCTAAACTAGCAAATGTACTCTGATAAGATTCTACACTAAAATTTAGCCTAGAGAGCAGTTCAAACATCCCCCTCTCATCTCATCATCTCAAACAAACGAACTGGACAACTCCAAATAGATTTTTCAGATTTAAACATATAATCTGAAATCTGGAATTTTCGATCATAAAGCAGAAAACCCTTTATTCCCCCTTTTGTTGATCCCAAATCCTCATAGATTCAGATCGAAAAGCAAAGAAGCACCAGTATATATAAATACCACACTGACCTGCTATAGTGGCGTTGTCCCATCCTTGCAGCAGGTTCCCGATTGAGGCTGCAAACGCAACCATCGCTGCTCCTCTGGCCTTCATTTTCACTAACAGATCGTCTCTTCCAATCCAAGCCCAACAGTCTTCACCTTCCACAACCAATAGCTGTGGCAATCAAATAAGCTATCAGTAGGATTTCCCCAGAAATGCATCGACAAAATACAAGCTGAATCTCCCACAGAATCCGACAAAACCACCGTCGAAGATTTCAGACCATACAGCTCACATGAGCTCACCCATTAACCAATTTAATTATTCTAACCCACCGAGTGTCAGTCTGCTTCATCACACTCTTCTACCAATGAATACTCCCCAGATACTATGTAAAAAATTCTTTTACTCTTCCATCAATTTATTTTAATCGATTATTAAATAGTGATACTATATTTGGAACACTGTGGCAAATGGGTATTTCCAGTAATGATGCTCCAGTGATGTAATGATTCTGGGAATCACACTGTAACAAAGTAGGTGAGCACAAAAACTTTTTACATAAATTCAACTATCAGTTATACTAATACCGTAATTATATAAAATACTAATAATGTAATTTAATATTTATAAATTATAAAACATTTATAAATTATAAAACTTCAAATTTGACAACTAATGGTCGAAGGGATATTCTAAGAAAAAGTATATTTAATAATAAATATAAATATCTAAAATAATTAATTATTTTATTTTCTTTCATATTTTCTTTATGTATTTAAATGCAAATTAAAAATTATATACATATATATATGTGTGTGTGTGTGTGTGAACTACTAGAATAAGGGCAAAAAGATGGATAAATAAAATTTATTAGGTTCTAGACTGAACTAAATTAGTTTTCTACATTTATTTAGTTATTTATGTGTATGTATGTTGGGATCATTAAAATGAATAAATTGTTAATGTAATAAACAATTTGTTGTGTTTCAATTCAAGATTTTCAAAAATACTACATAAAATTATAAAATAATTTATTTTCATTAAATTCTAACAATATTGATATATTTTTGTTCACACTCGATGATCCATCATCATTTTTCTTCTTGAGCTCTCTAGCACCTTTAAATGTGATCTCAAACATTGATGTTAAAACTCACTAACAATGGAATCCAAAAACAACAATCAACATTTTCAACACCATAGATTGTAGAAATCTAACATGGTTAAACTATTGCATAATTGTATATTTAAGTTGAATAAATGATTTATCTAAAACTCACCAAACATCAAGAGATATTTACGAATGAACATCAAATACAGTTAAGATGTCTATCTTTAATTTATATAGTTTTTTAAATTTTATTTCTTAAAAACATGATCTAAAGTATGTGAGTGTATATCATGTCCTATAAAATGTGTGTGTGATGATTGTAGGAAAATTACACAATACTCTTAACAATGAATGGTTTCACTTTTTCATACTGTAACTATTAAATAAACTAATTATTTTATTCATAATTGGTACTCCTCATATTAGAAGTATAGTCAAATGTAGGATATATATATCTTATTGGAAGTATATTTCAATACAAGGTATGTATGTCTCGCCTCCTAGTAGAAGTATAGTAAGATGCAAGGTATGTATACATGGCCTAATAGTAGAAATATACTTAGAATTGGGCAATATATAACTCGTCTCGTATTAGTAGTATAGTTAGATGTAGGCTATGCATACCTCGTCTTACATTAGTAGTACAGTTAGGTGTAGGTTATGTATACATCGTCTTACATTAGTAGTATAATTAGATGTAGGGTATGTCTTATAGTAGAAGAACAATAGATACATAAGGAGTATGGGGTAGTCTCAACTCTCATATATTACAAGTCATCAATAGACCAAAAATAAATTTACCAAATATAACAAACTACAAAAAAAAAATCTCATTCCCATTACCATTTTCATAGGTAGAAACAAAATCCTTATAAATTAGTATCCAACTAAGTAATTTGTTAAAACTAAATAATAAAAACAGAATTCCAAAGATGTGAAAAAATAAGCATGTGGTTGTTAGCGTTGAAGGACAGGAGGTAAAGAAAGATAGCACGTATGTTTGGGGAGGAATGGTAGTTGAAACAAGCGTGTAAAATAAGAACAAAAATCCGTTGGAATGGAAGAAGGTGGGAGTGTGTGAAATGCGACAAGTGATGGGGACGAGAATGAATACCTGCACTTCAACTGAATCTTTGCATGCATACATTTCAACCTTTTTAATATCCTTCTCCAACATCTGTATTTTCCCTTTTTATAACTACTTTGAACGTCTCTTTCTTTATTTTAGCATTTCTTGCCGTTGAGATCCTCTCTTAGGTGGCATACAAGTGTGGAGGTATTATCTCCCAATAAGTTGTCTAGAAAAATATATATATATGGCATATATGTAGAGGTATTAACTCCCAATGAAAAACTTTATATGTATTTTGTAGGTTTCTTTGTTTTATATTGTGTAGTATAGCTGCCTTGGTATGTGATTTTAATTGGCTTGGTGTTTGTATAGATTTTTAAGGATTTAATTTAATTCATGTTTATATGGTTTTTAGAATTGAAAATTTATTTTTACTATCAAATTTAAAATTATAATTTTAGTTTTGACTTAAGTTAAAATCATATTGGATTGGATTGGTCCATGTTTTCAAATTATAAATATAATTATAAAATTAAATTAAATTAGTTATAATTAATTGATATCGGTTGACTCTAATGTCAAAAGATTTCAATTATGTGTTAAGGACATATATAAAAGGGTGTCATTTCTAAGTCATTCACAATATCAATACGTCGCCAAGAATCACTCCTACCGTCTAAAATCTGTCACTAGTGGCATTTGTATCTTTGATGATCATTTCTCCCTTGTGAAAGTGATGCAAAGGTTATGACAATGCAAGGCAAAACCTTTAATTATGTCAACAATTCACCTGACCAATCAACACTTGGTTGATCACAACTCCCTTGATCCTTCTAAAAGGCTTACATATAAGGACGTGATCTTAGACAATCTATTTGGTGTCCAACACCACCTTGACAAACTCCATTCTGCTTTGAGATACAACTTCTCGCATCAAATTCCCTTCACCATTAAAGTTCTTCCTTGCATCAAAACCTGACATTCAAGGATCACTTCATCACCACATTGCAGAGAGGGGTTTGGATGTTATAAATCCCCCTTATAGTCATAAGGTCCAAAAAAATAACCTTAAATTCTAGTGGAAAAGACCCATTACACCATTTGGGATATTTAACATTGTAGGAGACCTAATCGCTAGTAGCCCTCCTACTTGACCTTTTTAGCTTTAACTCTCCAAACTCTTGAATGAGACCCCAAAAAATGACATCTTTGGATACCCTTTTTTTGATCACATGATATACTCCAAAATCTTATATGGGTTTCACCTTTGACCGGGTCAACTACCTACTGCTCAATAGGCCTAATAGGGCTAATTAGGCTTGATTTACAAAGAAATTGTTCACTAGTTGGCTTTTTTCTTCCAACTACCTATCAGAACATTTCTGTGCATCACTAAGAACAACAAATCCTTGTTAGTTTTCACTCAAACCCTTGTTTTGTATCTTTGCAACACGCTTCTCTATTTTCCTGGCTTGTCACATAAGGAATGTCAAGCATATAATGGCATCATCTTAAAAATCACCAGTTGAAGGGACCACTCTTATTATTTTTGTATTTTATTGTACACATGCCAACCTAACATTCCTCGGGGTTTTAGCCAGTTTGGTCGGAATTAATGTCAGGTTAGAATGAATTGTTGGATGATGTTGGAATTGGCTACTATTGATGTTGTTGGCATTCATGTTTTGTCACTGATGTCAACATATGTTTCTGTGGAGGAAGAACAGACTAGTTATTATTGTTGTATGATGACTGACAGAAGTGTACGGATACTGTACAGAGGAATCAGAATGAGCGAAGATGGGGATATGTAGAAGGATGTATGATGATCTTATTTCTAAGGTCGCGTGGCTTAATATTGCATATTGGATGAGTTACAGATGTTTTGGTAAAGACTGGTTTCTGGACTATGACAGGGATGATTGACAGAGCGAGTCTCTGTGTTTTGAGTATATCTTACAAGCGGTGATGATTCAGGTTATGCGAGCTTAAGGGATGACAGAAGACATGCTCAAGAATGTTTGTGATGGGTCACAAGCCGTATGAGTGATGATGACGTCAGTTGTCACATGTATTCTAGAGGAGACCTATTTGGGGCCAACTTCAAAGATGTAGCGTGTGTTGTGGATTGCGAGTGTGGATTACGGATCTTGGATTATATCTTATGTATTGTAATTGATGTATACTTGTTTTAGATACTGTGTGTAACTTAGCAAGGGGTTAAATATTTATTTATATATTAGGAAAGCTTAATTGGCCGACCTAATCAATTATTGTAATAGGGTATATATGAGAGATATTTTCTTTTGAAAAGGTGTGTGTGTGTGTGTGTGTGTGTGTGTGTGTGTGTGTGTGTGTGATTGACAAAGAATTGAGGAAGCTGTGAAGCTTGATTGATTGTTGGATGTAGAGAAGAGGATATGTTCATTGTACTTCATTAGAACTAACCAAGCAAAGAGTTGCTATCAGACAGTTCACTAGATTGTATATTTTCTATATACACTTTTTTGGATTATATCCTTGAGGGTGGCTTTAACCTTCTTTGGGCATTGTGCCTGGGAAGTGAGCCCATTGTTACTATTGACTCCTAACAGAGTCTATCCTTTAACAGGGACTATGTACTATAATGTTGTATGTAATAAGCTCCTAACAAGGCTAAATATTTTAACATGGATACTATACTCTCAGTACATCATTTATGGGTGCTAATTCCCACCGGGGTTTTACTTTAATATGGTTTCCTCGACAATAAAGGATTGTGTTATTGTGTTGGCATTTATTGTTTTATCGTTTGATGTGAAGTTTTGGTTTATAAAGTTTAATGTTTAATAATCTGTCTCACAACTTATTCACCCCACCCCCCTCTCAGTTGTGTTGGTGGAATGTTATTCCTAACAATTGGTATCAGAGCTACTAGTCCTTAGAGAGAAATCTTAATAGCTCGAGGTGATCCTGAAGATGACTTATTATAGGAAGGATAGTCTGAAGCTTGATCCTAAAAACTTTGACAGTTGGAAGAACAAGATGAGAACACATTTGCTATGTTTGGGAATCGACTAATGGATGATTACTAAAATAAAAGAACAAATAAAAGCTGGGGATGAATTAGATAAAGTTACTAAAGATGAAAAGAAGTTATTTTCAAGTAACATGGTCACAAGGGAAGCATTGATCAGCGCACTTTCTAAAGGTGAATTCACAGAGGTAAAAGACTTAGATTCTGCACATGAAATTTGGACAAGATTGGAGCACTATATGAAGCAAATAAGTTTACAAAATAGGCAAAGTTATAGAATTGGAAGGCAAAGATGGAAACACTGAAAATGAAAGATGATGAAAATATTAGAGTATATTCATAGAGAATTACTGAATTTTTTATTGGCATCAGGAACTTTGGAGGTACTTATAGTGAGGAAGAAGTGATCACAAAAAATTCTCAGATCCCTAACACCTGTATACAGAACTAAAGTAAAATCTATAGAAGAGATTATACCTTTGACACCTAACTTAAATAGAGAGATGTTGATTGGGAAACTAACTACCTTTGAGGCTGTAAAATTGGGAGACTCTCTACCTAAAGTTGAGTCAGCATTCAAGGCAACTATGCATAGAAACAAAAAGACCTTATCAGGAATTGCAAGCACTAACAATAGTGACTTGAGAGAAGAACTTGAAGAATATGCTGATGAATGGGAACATATACAAGAAGAAGAAAGGAAGCTATATGAAGTTGTAAGGGTAAATTTGAAGGAAAGTTAGAAGAGAAAAGAGAGGTAAGGGTAAATTTGAAGGAAATTTACCTTTGAAATGTTTTTCATGCAACAAGATAGGTCATTTTGCATCTCGACGTCCTACAAGGGTTCCAAAGCATAAACCTAAGTTTTATAAATCTAAGTATCCAAAAGACAAGGAATGTTATCATGGTAGTGAAGGTGTTTTTGATGATGAAGTTGTTGACTATGATGAGATTGAATTTATTGCTATTAAGGATGATGAACCTTTACATAAACAAAAAGCCTTAGTATCTTGTGTTGAAAAGAAATATGAATGGGTTATTGATAGTGGTTGTTCACATCATATGACTGGAGATAAAAATAAGTTTGTTAGTCTGAAAAGATATGATGGTGGTGTTGTAGGATTTGGTGATAATACTCCTAAGCTTATCATTGGAGTTGGATCTATTTCTCTGGATGGAAAAACTAATACTGATAATGTATTTCCATCAATGGACTTAAGCATAATTTGTTGAGTGTTGGACAGCTAGTGGACAAGGGTTATCAATTGAAATTCATTGATGGGAAATGTTCTATTAGAAGTAAGGCATGAGAATTGATCGCATCTGGTACTAAATCTAGAGGTAATGTATTTGAATTGAATACATCTAAGGATTCTTGTTTTATTGTGAAGGTTGATGACAGTTGGCTATGGCATAGAATACTTTGTCATGTTAACTTTGATAATATTATGAGGGCGGGTATGACTAATACAGTAAGATATCTACCTAAGATTGTGAAACCATCTAACACTATGTGTAGAGAGTGTGTTATGGGGAAGCAGACTAGAAGAAGTCTTAAAAGAAAATCTCACTCTATGAAAGGGAAGTTGGATCTAATACATATAGAGATGTGTGGTTCTACAAGAACAAGATCTTACTATGGTGAGAGGTATTTTATACTTTTTGTTGATGACTTTTCTAGGATGATGTGGGTTACATACTTAAGAGATAAATTTGACGCATTTGATTCAAGATATTCAAAGCAAAAGTTGAGAATGAATCAGGCTTGAAGATAAAAAGTTTAAGATCAGATAGAGGTGGTGCATTTACTTCAGACTTGTTTAATACCTACTGCGAAGAGCATGGAATATATAGATAGACATCTGCTCCTAGAACACCACAACATAATGGGATAGCAGAGTGAAGGAACAAAACAATATTAGATTTTGTCAGGACTATGCTGGTGGAAGGAAATGTATCACATGTTCATTGGAGAGAAGTTGTTGGTACTACTATGTACACCTTGAACAAAATTCATATGAGAGAAGGTACAAGTAATACTCCTTATGAATTATGGTTTAATCATACTCGTAATATAAAATATTTCACAATATTTAGAAGTAAATGCTATATCAAAAGAGATGGTGAGATAGGGAAGTTTGATGCTAGAAGTGATGAAGGTATCTTCCTTGGTTATTCTACTAAGAGCAAAGCCTATAAATGTTTAAATTTGAGATTGAAGAAATTGATTGAAAGCACTAATGTGAGGATAGATGAAAGGTTTCAGATTCAAGAGAAAATGTACGACTGTGGTCAGATTGCAAAGATTAAGGAGGCCACTGCAAATCCTAAAGAACCTTTGGAAATTGATAATGAAATTGAAGATGAATCAAATGAGCCTACTGAAACTCCTAAGACTCCGAGGTATGTTAAGAAGAACCATCCTGAAAATCAAATCATTGGTGATGAAAATAGAGGAATGATGACTAGATCAAAAGTTAGAGATGAAATTTATTTGATTTCTCAAGTTGAACCAAAGACTTCTGAGGAAGTATGTAGAGATTAACCTTGGACTAAAGCTATGCAGGAAGAATTAGAACACATAAAGAAAAAAAACACTTGGGAATTGGTTTCAAGGCCTAAGAATAAGAATGTGATAGGAACTAAATGGGTTTTCATAAACAAAATGGATGAGGAAGGAATAGTGGTAAGAAATAAGGCTAGATTGGTTTGTAAAGGCTACTCGTAACAAGAAGGCATAGACTTTAAAGAGAGATTTTCTCATGTTTCTAGGTTGGAAGATGTGAGGCTATTTCTTGCTTATGTTGCACATAAAGACTTTAAGGTATATCAGATGGATGTGAAATCTGCATTTTTGAATGAAGATTTGGAGGAAGAGGTATACGTAGAGAAACCCGATGGACTTCCTCTGACAGAAGATGAAGACATGGTTTGTAAATTGAAGAAATCATTGTATGGACTGAAACAAGCACCGAGAGCATGGTATGCAAGACTAGACAAGTATATTCTTCATCTTGGTTTCATAAAAGGTAATGCAGACAATAATTTATACTTAAGAACTGGTGAAGATGGAATTCTAATCATAGAAGTTTTTATTGATGATATCATTTTTGGAGGTAATGATGAAATGAGTAAAAGTTTCTCTAAAGAGATGGAAAATGAATTTGAAATGTCAATGATTGGTGAAATGAAATTTTTTCTTGGTTTGCAAATTAATCAGGAAAAGAATGGTATTTTTATATCTCAGACCAAGTATCTTAAGGAGATGTTGAAGAAATTTATAATGGAAGATTGTAATCATGTTGGGACACCTACGGTGACTAGTTATAAACTTACTCATAATGATGAAACTCAGAGTGTCTTTCAAACAAAGTACAGATCAATGATTGGAGGTCTACAATATCTAACTCACACCAGACCAGATATTTCTAATGCAATTGGAAGTGTGGCAAGATATCAAACAAATCCTAAAGAGACACGCCTTGCTGCTGTGAAAAGAATTTTCAGATATTTAAAAGGAACAATAGAGTATGGATTATGGTATGAAAAATCTGATAACTTTATTTTACATGCTTATACTGATGTTGATTGGGCAGGTAGTGTGGATGATAGAAAGAGTACAAGTGGAGGAGCATTTTTCCTTGGAAAATGGTTGGTTTCTTGGTTAAGTAAGAAGCAGGGTTGTATAGCCCAGTCTACTGTTGAATCTGAGTATGTTGTTGCTGCTATAAATTGTACACAAGTTGTTTGGATGAAACAAATGTTGAAGGACATTGGAATAATTTTTGAAGAGCCAGTGGTTATCCATTGTGATAACACTAGCACAGTGAATATGTCGAAGAATCCTGTAATGCATTCAAAGACTAGACATATTTATATCAAGTATCATTTCCTGAGAGACAAGCTAGCAGAGAAGGAGATCATATTGGAGTATGTTAGCACAAAGGAACAGATAGCAGATATATTTACTAAACCTTTGCCAAAAGATGCTTTTGAGTATCTCAGAAGCATGCTTAGGGTGAGAACCCCTCCCTGTGGTATTTAATTGATGCAGGTATGCATCATTCCAGTGACTTTCAGAGCTATATCATTTTTTGGACTTGATGTACGGATCTATTCCTTAGGGGGAGTGATCGCAGGAACACTACAAAACATATTTGGGTGATATTACACATGGTTGTTACAGACATGAAGATTTGAAAAAGCTACACATTGCAGAATTTTGATGAAGATTTGTGGAACCATTTTTCATTTTGTCCAAGGGGGAGAGATTCTATGTGAAAATCCTTACTATTTTAGGGAGAATTGTGTTGAGGATATTGAGAATATTATATTGAGCGAGTGCACTTTTTGGGTTGATGGATTTTCCCATATGTTTCCATCAATGCCAAAGGGGGAGATTGTTGGATGATGTTGGAATTGGATACTACTGATGTTGTTGGCATTCATGGTTTTCCACTGATGTCAATATATGTTTCTGTGGAGGAAGAAAAGACTGGTTATTACTGTTGTCTGATGACTGACAGAAGTGTATTGATACTGTACGGATGAATCAAAACAAGCGAAGATGGGGATATGTAGAAGGATGTATGATGATCTTATTTCTAAGTTCGTGTGGCTTAATATTGCATATTGGATGGGTTATAGATGTTTTGGTAAACATTGGTTTCTAGACTATGACAGTGATGATTGACAGAGTGAGTCTTTATGTTTTGAGTATATCTTACAGGCGGTGATGATTCAGGTTATGCGAGCTTAAGGGATGACATAAGACATGTTCAAGAATGTTTGTGATGGGTCACAAGTCATATGAGTCATGATGATGTCAGTTATGGCATGTATTGTAGAGGAGACCTATTTGGGGCTGACTTCATAATGTAGCATGTATTGTGGATTGTGAGCGTGGATTGCGGATCTTGGATTATATCTGATGTATTGTAATTGATGTATACTTGTTTTAGATACCGTGTGTATCTTACCAAGGGGTTAAATATTTATTTGTATATTAGGAAAGCTTAATTGGCCGACCTAATCAATGATTGTAATAGGGTATATATGAGAGATATTTTATTTTGAAAAGATATGTGTGTGTATGGATGTATGTGTATGGAGAGAAGGTGATTGACAGAGAAGTGAGGAAGTTGTGAAGCTTGATCGACTGCTGGATGTAGAGTAGAGGATATGTTTATTGTACTTCATTGGAACTGACCAAGCAAAGAGTCACTATCACACAGTTCAGTAGATTGTATATTTTCTCTATACACTTGTTCACATTGTAAATCCTTGAGGGTGGCTTTAACCTTCTCTGGGCAGTGTGCTTGGGCAATGAGCCCACTGTTACTCTTGGCTCCTAACAGGGTTTGTCCTTTAACAGGGACTATGTACTATAATGTTGTAATAAGCTCCTAACAGAGCTAAATCTTTTAACAGGGATATTGTACTCTCAGTACATCATTTGTGGGTGCTAATTCTCACCAAGGTTTTACCTTTAACAGGGTTTCCTCGACAACAAAGGATTGTCTTATTGTGTTCGGATTTACTATGTTATTATTTCATGTGAATTTTTGGTTTATAAATTTTAATGTTGAATAATCTGTCTCACAACTGGTTCACCCCCCCCTCTCAGTTGTGTTGGTGGACTGTTATTCCTAACATGAATGAACTTCAAAACCTTAGGTTAGTGAGGGTTTGAACCAGTATTTAAATTTTTTTCTCTAACTTGTTCAATTCAGCACCAAATCACTTCAAGCCAAAATAAACCAAAAGGTAACTCACTATTCTACCCTGACATGTACAAAGATTGAGTCTCTTAATCTGTACACATCCGTACAATCACAAGAAAAGAAGGAAAATTGTGAACTCTTCATAACAGTCCAATCAATTTCATTCCAAAATCATCAAGTGTACATGCATCTACCTCTATGAGGCGTTTAAAAATGTTTTATGGAATTTGCAACCAATTTTCAAGCTTCTCTAGTTGTTATAGGCGAAGTTGCAAAGGTTGCTCAAAAGTTGCTAAGCAAATTCTGTGCAACTTTGTACTTTTTGTACAATTTGCACTTCCAACAATGACATATACATTATTACATCATATGTGTGCCAAACATGGCCAAATGGACTTAAAAACACAAAATCTACCTTTTCCTACTTATTTGGACCAATTTTGACCTATATTGATCTACTAAGTTCTTATGGGGCTTACAAAGTGAAATGGCTCTTTGGCCTTACAAAATGGTTTCAAAACTATTCAAAACATTCCAAATTGACATGAAATAGTCTCAAGTACCTTATTACAACACAAACAAAACATGAGCCTTTATAGGCCTTCCATGGGTGCTCCTACACCATACTCCCAGGGGTTGAAAATCTCAAGTCCCTTGAGAAAGGAGGTTTTCAATTGAAGTGCCATGTTTCAATATGTCTTCTTTTGTTATCCATGTTGCATCCTCAAGAGGTAAACCATTCCACTTGACCAGATATTCCTTGTAGGTTTTGTTTCTTTTCTTATTGGTCACCTTTGTATCCAAGATGCACTCTAATTGCAAGGATTGGCTAGGTGGTAGATCCTTAACCCACCCTTCATCTCCTTTTGATGTCAAACCTATATCTAAACCTACAACATGATCACCTTTATAAGGAAACAAATCTGAAACATTAAATATTGGGGATATAGCCAAACCCAGGGACAAAGAAATTTCATAAGCATTAGCACCAAATTTGTGTACAATTGTACAAGGGCCAATCTTCTTCAGAGAAAATTTGTGATTTTCCTTTAGGGAGTCTCTCTTTCTTCATGTGTGCCATCACCATGTCCCTTGACTTGTTTTGGACATCTCTTTTCCGTTCATTTTCTTTCTCCTTGTATTTCTTTGTGCTCTTTTGAAGAGTTCACCTTACTCTATCATGGATATCTTTAATTGTCAATACAAAGTCCTCATCTCGTGCACTCCTCCTCTCCATGCCTTGGAGGTCTCTCAGTTCTAAGACTCCTCTTGGATGAATCCCATAGACAATCTCAAATGGACTTCTACATGTGCTTTTATTGGTAGAGTCATTATATGGAAATTCAGCTTGAGGAATGATCATATCCCATGCTTCTCCATGATTCTTTGTAAGACACCTCAGAAGGTTTCGTAATGACATGTTTACCACCTTAGCTTGGTCATTTGTCTAAGGGTGGTCCGCTAAACTGAAAGACGTCTGAGTTCCCAACTTCTTCCACAATGTTCTCCAAAAATAGCCCACAAACTTGGAGTCCCTGTCAGTCACAATATTAAGAGGAAAACCATGGATTCTAACAATCTCCTTGAAGAATAAACTAGCTAAATGAGAAGCATCATTAGTGCACTTTCATGGTAAGAAATGATACATTTTGCTAAATCTATCTACCACAAAAAATATACTATCATAACCTCTTTTTATCCTTGGAAGACCCAAGACAAAATCCATACTAATGCTTTCCCAAGGCCTATTAGGAATATGGATAGGTTGGTACAACCCAGCTTTAGATGATGTTCCTTCAGCCCTTTGGCATATGCTACAACCTTCAACAAAATTTATGACATCATACTGCAACTTTGGCCAAAAATAAAACTGCTTCACCTGATCTAGGGTCTTGTCCAACCCAAAGTCAACCCCCAAACTACCACAATGTTTTTCCTTGATAATGTTCTCATTCATGGAACATTTAAAGACACACAATTGGCTCCCTTTGAATATTATCCCCTATTGTAGGAAAAAAATTAGAACAATCAGTATGATAAGAATCAGAAAATTGCTCACAAACCTTGTAGATTTCTTTGAAATCTTCATCCTCCTTGTACATTTTCTTGAGAGAATCAATCCCCACACTTTGCAATTGGATTTCCTGAACCATGCACACCCTCCTACTCAAATCATATGTCACTTTATTCACCTTCCCTTTCTTGTGTTTAATTGTGAATGTGTAGGCTTGGAGGTGTTCAACTCACTTCATGTGTTTATGATTAAGTTTCTCCTGTCCATTCAAAAAGCTTAGACTATGGTGGTCAGTATAGACTATAAATTCCTTAGGTAGAAGTTAATGCCTCCATTATTTTAAGGCTTGTACCAATGCATACAACTCCGAATAATAACTAGAGTACTTCCTTTTTGCATCATTCAATTTTTCAGAGAAATAGGCAGCAGGTCCGCCCTCTTGGCTTAAAACAGCCCCTATGGCTAGGTTACTAGCACCACATTCCACTGTAAACAATTTGTTAAAATATGGTAAAATAAGGATGTGCATTTGTGTTACCTTCTTTTTCAAACATTCAAAAGATTCATTTGTTGCATTGTGATGGGGCAATAATCTGTCTTTATTTCTGTATAGTCAGAAAATGGAAGCACTAACATGGTAGACTAGTTTAGCCTTTTGAGTAGGTGGTTTGGGGTCATATCAAGCACCTTGAATGGGCTCTTGACTTTGACCTAGCTTTCCCCCTATTCTGCCTCTTTTTCCACTTCTTTCCATCCAGTTTTTGGCATCCTGGACTGCAGATCTGAGGTTTTTGACCTCAGGGTCAGGGTCGACCTTTTGGGTCTATGTCAACCTCAACCCTGACCTAGGTCAAGGTTGACCTCAACCTTGACCCAGGGTTTAGATCTCAGGGTCCCATAGTTTCTGGATGTCGGTCTTTGCAAAAAGTTATTTCCTGCTTCTGGGTCAGCTGTTTCGGGTTACGAAGCGGTGATTCCTAAATTATATTTAACTTAGGTCCTTTCGTAGGGGTAAAGGATTTAATTGGAATTTAATTCTCCTATGTCAGCCTCCTTAGAAGATTGTGCCCTAGTTTCATATAAAAGGAAGTCTTTCTCTCTCATTTTCAAAAAGTCTTCTAAGTGCAAAAGGCTCTAACCAAGATTTTGTCAAGAAGAAAAAAGTTCAAGCATCCATTGTTCTACATATTTTCAAGCTTCCAAGGTGTTCAAGTCTTCCTCTCAAGCATTCAAGCTCTCCATTGAAGATCAAGGATTCAATCTTTCAAGCCTTTGAAGGGATTTGGTTCAAACCTCCAAGATTCATCATTCAAACCCTAGATCTAGCCATCATGGTGGTGTGATCTTCCTTCAAGATCCTTTCTGCATCCTCAAGACTCTTTTATTACTTCTTCAAGGTGGATTCCAAGCATACAATCATGGAGGTTTATGGTCTGTATTGAGTCCAAGATTTCATATTTACATACTTTCTTACATTTGAATTACAATTGTATATCTATTAAATATCATAGCTTCATTCTTAGATTCAATTCTACTACTTGCTAGCATTCTATACTTTATTGATTTCAAGGTTAATTCCTAAATGAGGGTTTGACTAAGGCAAACCCCTCCCCCACAAAAAACAAACCTCTTTTTCTTATAGGTACAGGTTCAGGACTGTGGATTTGGACTCAGATTTGGATACCCTTTTCAGCTTTCTTTCAGGCTCTGCGAATAAATTTTCTGTCGACGTTGTGCAGGTTAGGGTTGACATTATTGGGTCAGGGGTGACATTTGTGGGTCAAGGTTGACCTTTTTCATAAGACGGTGTTAGATCAGAAAAATATTTCTGGGTTTTGTTCATCTCTGCGTTCCGGTTCTGAATCATACTTTAGATTTTCCAGAAACAGTTTATAGACCTCAAAAAACAACATTTTCTAGAACTGCAATTCTTTAAGGTTGGTTCTTCTTCTCATCCTTTTCAATTACTATCATATATCATATCTACATCATTAATTAACAAAATTTAAGGTTCCCTCTTTGTTTTCATTTCCAAATGGTTGATTCATTTGTGCATTAATCCCTCTTTTGGGTTGATCAACTTGGATCTTTCATTTGTGCATTTGAGGATAAAAGTGGAACATCTTATTTTCCTCTTAATACACATTTCAATACAAACTTCGATTAAATGTAAAGGTTAAGGAAATACAACACATTTCAAACCTAATTAATCAAACAACAAGCACAAATATAAACCTTCATCAATTTTCTTCCTTTACATTTTGGTGAACCCGCGATAGACAACTCCTTCTCTTTTGTGTTAGAATTACATCTTAGATTAGAATTTGCATCTTAAAATACAAAAATTTAAATTTAAATAAATCTTCATAAAAATACAAAAACAGTTCTTGCATTTCATTCATTATGAAGATCTTTTGGTGTATGGCTATTTTTCTCATTATTCTTCTCTTAGTATCTCTTTATAGTACTTATGATGTGTATGAGACTATTCTTCATTTTATTACATTCATCACTCTTCATGGTGCGCTTGCTTACGCCATTACGAGATTGACCAATACTAGTCTCCCTACTTTTAAAACTTTTATTAAGGATTTGTGTAATGGACTCATTACTCTTTTGGATTATGTGAAGAATTTGGTAGATGACACGCCATTGCCTAATCTTCCTAATCTTCCTCTTAACCTTCCTAATCCAATTCCTAATACTCCTACTCCTATTCTTCCATCTTCCATCCCTAGTTCTTCTCACACTTTTGTTGAGGCTCAAACTATGGTAC
>MU226255.1:2283350-2331509 GCA_018584345.1 Thuja plicata
TTACCTTTTTGAACTGAAGAGGTGGGTGAAGTTACCCATGTGGACTGGAGAGATGGGTGGAGTAACCCATGTGATTTGATTGGAGTTATCTCTTTGAAGATAAATAAATATTTAATTCATTTATTTATTAATTGTTTTCAACATGTGAGATAATTGAATTCTTTTTAATTAAGAATTGCTTGATTTGATGAAATTAAATTAATTTAATTGAAATTAACTTAATTGGGAGAATTTAATTAGTAAGTTTAAATATTTGATTTAAACTATAGGAAATTGAGTTTAATTAATCAATTAATGGTAATTAATCAATTAAAGCTTAATTAATTAAATAAAATTAATTATTTAATTAATTTTGAGAATTGGATTAGATGATTTGAGAAATGAATTCAGAGGAAAATAGATGATTAATTAATGATTAAAAAACTATTAATTAATAGATGAAAATTAGTATTTTTAATGTAAAGTCGCAAGCCTGTCCATTTTAGGGTGTCTACACCTTTTTTCAATGCAAGTCCTAAATTTCCCACAGCATATTCATATGAAGAAGACCCTTTTGATCCAATTGACATTTGACGTTTTGGTAAAATTTTGGCCAGTTTTCTAGACAATTCCACTCCAAGTGCACCTGTTGTTCATAATCCTTTGGCTAATGTTACTTCCCAACAACAACATCATTTCTAAGTACCTCTAGTAATGACACACCCTACCTTTCCATTTCCTATCCCTAGCCTTATCAATAATGCTAACCTCAAAAACATACCCACTGCTGCACTTCCAAGGTTCTATGGCCTAATAACTAAAGACCCTAACACCTGTCTGTTTGAGTTTGACATTCTTTGTCGAAGCTTTGACTACAAAACTAATGGTCACAAACTCAAATTGTTTCCAGCATCATTGAAGGGGTCATCTCTAAGATGGTTTATGGGATTAGGGGCTAATGCAACAACCACTTGGAATGAGATGCAGAATCTATTTCTGTAAAAGTATAAAGAGTATTGTAAAGGGGGTGACTTGAGAGGAGATGACATTTTTGAATGTCACATAAGGAAGATGAAAGTATAGAAGATTACATTTTACGCTTCTTGTACAACTTGCAGAAGAATCCACAACATGTGTTGGAGGAGGATTCACAAAAACTCATTTTCTTGAGGGGAGTAAATGACAAGTGCCTTGAAGCACTGGACCTTATGGCTAGAGGAGATATATCTCAATATTCCTGGGATGATCTTAAGAAAATCTGCCTCAACTATTCAAGATCAATCGTAAAGAAGGGAAGAGGATTTTGATCCACACTTGCTAAAGGAAATAGCTCAGGAATTTCTAGGATAAAAATCTTGAACATGTTAGATTTCAAGCAAGATATTATCAATGATGTTGCTACACACCTGGATACAATGCATGAAAAAATAAGCATGCAGATGTCGAGGCAAAGCTAGCTGAATACTGCCCCCATTGTTGATAGCAAAAGAAGGATTGTGGGTGCAAGCTAGTGGCAAGTTTGGAGAACCAACACCTTCCTACTAAGTATAGGAAAATAGAAGGAGAAGACGAGCAAGTAATCTTTGTTTCTCAACGTTGGTCATGGGCCCCAAGACAAGGTATGCCGCAGGACCATTTGCAAATTTTTAATCCTTATAATAACCAATGGCAGAACCATAATTTTCAAAATCCTTCTGAGTACTCCCAACCTGCATGGAACAATGTATGGCCTAATACTCAACATAACTAGTGGTTTAAACCACAACAAACCCAATGGACACAGCCTCAAAATCAATGGAAACCACCATAGGGGAATTGGCAACCATATAACCAGTGGAGAGGACCTCAATAATGGCCTAATAAAAATCTTGGTTATCAACCCTTACCACCCCAGTATCTCAACCTGCAATCATGTCACCTCCTGCAACTACAAGTCCTCCTCCAAGGCCAACATAATTACCTGCTCAACCATAGCCCAATACTAACAACAAGCAACAACAACAACCAATGCATGTTACTAATGTTCAATAGTACCCTGCCTATGCATTACAAATTATTGATATTCACTTTAGATCTTGTACTACCCTGCCTACACTTGAACCTCCTGTTATAACAGAAATTCCAGACCTTCCTGCAACATCAACACCACTTCCAAAAAATACTTTGATAAATACAATCCCACCAACTAATATATCAATTCAAATGGGTGTTCACACCTTAGTTAATCCTCCTTTTCCTCAAAGGCATAGGAAAAACCAACCTATACCCCAGGAAGAAACACCATTTGATATCATTGACCATTTGAAAAGCATGCATATCCAGATTCCACTATTTTAGGCTATTAAAGATGTTCCTCTCTATGGGAAAGCCATTAAAGAGGCTTGTCTCAAAAATCTTGGACGAAAGAAAAAGGATCTCCAAATATTACATGTTAGGTCAACTTGCAGATATTATGTTGGGAAAAATAGTCATTCTAAAGTACTCTGACTCTAGAAGCCCAATTGTTGATATTATAATTAATGGCTAGTCTGTGAAGAATGCTCTAGTAGATTTGGGTGTTGCTATAAATGTTATGACTAAGGATACCATGCATAGGTTTAGTATATAGGGATTAAGGACCACTCCAACAGTCTTGCAACTTTCCAACAGTTCCAGTGTCACCCTAGATGGCATAGTAGAATATATAGTAGGTACATTGGATTCATAGGAATATCTTTTTGACTTCCTGATATTATCACCCAAGAGAAAAAAATTGTTGGTTATCCAACTATCTTTGAATGACCTTGGTTAGCCATAGATGATGCTAATATCAGTTGTAGATCAAGTAATATGACAATCTCAAATGGCAAAACAATTAAGAAGTTAGCATTATATCCTCCAGCCCAACCACAACCAGATTTGAGTACTCCTATTTGGCTAGATTTGGGAGATGGGGAAGAAGAGATAAAATTTGTTTCTCAACTAATGATGTTACACAAAAAATCCTTCCTAAAATTTGAAGAAGATCATGATGTGATTCAAAGCATCCTTACTATTGACTGTGTCATAGTAAAAGATATTTTTGAAAGCTCTATTCTACAGTTGTCTACCTACGAAAACTATGTTTTTCCACTAGAACATGATATTATCCATAAATTACTACCTTTTGAGATATCTACAAGTCCTATATCTATGGTAGCAATGCTTGAGCTGACAATTAATGTGGAGCTCTCTCTTAGCCACAATCTTCATGTTAACAGTAAATTGCCACCACAACAATTAGCATTGTTAACCCAACTCCTTTGTAAAGATGAAAAAGCTTTTGCTTGGGACTATGGAGACATGACAGGATTGAACCCAAAACCTTGTACACATAGAATTTACATCAATGAAGTCAGTCTACCACTCTACCAACCTCAGAGAAGAATTAACCCAACCTTAAGAGAAATTGTCAAGACTGAGCTGCAAAAGGTGCTGGATGCTGGTTTTATTTATCCAATATTTGACAGTAAATGAGTTTCACCTTTGGTAATAGTCCATAAAAAGAGGGGTAAATTGAGAATATGTGTAGATTACCCTTTCCATTCATTGATCAAGCTCTAGATACCTTAGCTGGTAAAAATTACTTATCTTTTCTTGATGGATACAACAAATATAATCAGATTAGCATTGCTCCAAAGGATTAGGAAAATAAAACATTTACATGTCCTTGGGGAACATATGCATATTATGTGTTATCTTTTGGTTTATGTAATGATACAACCACTTTCCAACAGGCTGTAATCAACATTTTTGCTGATATCTCACATGACTAAATGGAAATATATATGGATGATTTCACCACATTTGGTGTTAGTTTTGAAGAAGCTTTGAAAAACTTGGAAAAGTGTTGATTAGATGTATTGAACACAATTTGTCCATGAACAGTGAAAAATGTTTCATGTTGATGTAAGGAGTTGAACTAGGACACTTCATCTCAGAAGCTGGCATACAAGTGGACCCTGCAAAAATTAAGGTAATTAATTCTTACATTGCCTACACCTACTAGGCAAAAAGATGTTAGATCCTTTTTAGGACATGCTAGTTATTATATACGCTTTATTCAAAATTTCAGTCAGATAGCTAGTCCACTATACACCTTTCTTACAAAAGAAGCTGAATTTACATGGACACCAACCTATGAGGAATCTTTCCTATAGCTCAAGTCCCTTCTTACAAAAACACCATTACTTAGAGGGCCTGATTAGTATTTACCATTCCATATACATACAAATGCTTTTGACTATGCAATAGGCATTGTCTTAGGCCAGAAATCTAATAACCTTGAAAATGATATTTACTATATCAACAAAAGTTTACATGGGCTAGAGTTAAATTATATAGTCACTAAAAAGAATTTTTGGCAGTGGTCTATGATTTGAATAAATTCTGTCATTATGTAACAGGATATACAATCTTTGTTCATACTGACCATGCAACAATAAAATATATTATGAACAAACCTGTCATTTCAGGCAGGCTAGCAAGATGGCTTTTGCTCTTAGAGGAATTTGATATAAAAATAATTCACAAGTTAGGTAAAGCAAATGTTGTAGTTGATTATTTATCAAGACTCCATAATGATGACACTAATACCTCTATGATAGATGATACATTCCCTGATGAAAAGTGAAGAGCCCATGGTATGCTGATATAGCCAATTACCTTGCAGTTGAAAAGATGCCTACACATTTCTCTCCTAAGGACAGAAAATTGCTTGTTGAGAAAAGTTTTCAATTTTCTTGGATTGAAAATACATTGTTCTATACTGGTCCAAGCCAAGTCATGAGAATGTGTGTACGTGAAGATGAAACTTATGATATTATCCATCCTTGTCACGATGAGCCCTATGGAGGACACTTTGCAGCTAAGAGGACAACTATGAAAATGTTTACAACATTTTATTACTGTCCCACACTTCACAAATATGCAGCCAATTATGCCAGGAAATGTGATAAATACCAAAGGATGGGTCATCCTACAAAATCAGATGAAATGCCTTTACATCCACAAGTGGTTGTCACACCATTTGATAAGTGGGGCATAGATTTTATTGGTCCTATAGACCCTCCATCTAATGGGAAGTCCTCAATTCTGGTATGCACAAACTATCTAACCAAATAGATTGAAGTGAAGGCAATGAAGGATGCCCATGATAATAAAGTAGCAAAGTTCCTGTATGAAGAAATATTCACCTGCTATGGTGTGTCAAGAGAGCCTGTAATCGATCAAGTAGCATAATTCACATCAAACCAGATCACAACACTCATGAAAGAATACAACATCCAACATAGGAAGTCCAGTCCCTACCATCCACAAGCCAATGGTCAAGCGGAGGTCAGAAATAGAGAAATTGAAGAAATACTCCCAAAAAGAGTTCACCTCCACCGCTGTGACTAGAGCAGCCACCTTTCAGAAGCAGTCTGGTCATACAGAACCACATGGAAGACAACAACATGATTCACTCCATTTGAATTTTCATATGGGAAAGAAGCCATGTTTCCTATTGAGTTCGAGCACAAAACATTGTGTACTGCTCTAAAGCTAAACATTGATCTTCCTACAACATAGTGAGACCGTTTGCTACATCTCAAGTCTTTGGATGAGATGAGAAAATCTGCATTGGAGCACACAGAGATAGTCCAAAAAAAGAGGAAGAAATGGCATGACTCCCACATTAAGAACAAAGAATTTACAGTAGGTGATTGGGCACTACTACTTGATACCAGATTTAAATAACTACAAGGAAAATTACAAACAAGGTGGTTAGGACCATATGAGATAGATCATGTCTTCGACAATGGAGCAGTCTAGCTGACAATAATTGATCCAGTTTATTTCAAAATATTGGTCAATGAGCATCAACTTTGTCTATACCATCAAACCCAAACCAAGGATGATTTCATGCAGCAATTCAGAGACACAGTTCCACAAGCACAACAGGTAATACTTCATACACTAGAGGGTATAACCAACCTTCTTCCTATAGCTTCAACCTAATATTCCTTCAGGTATGCTCATAATAAACATTTCATTTTTAACGAAGTCCCATTCTCCATTCATTTTCTAAATTCTTCTTTCCAACTCACTCCACTTGTATACCTTCCACCCACACATCCTCCACATCATCACATTTTTCCATATTTCTATGCTTTTAATAAATGCCACATGAGCTGACGCATACATTTGCAACACTCGTTCCATTCTCGCCATCTTTTTGCGCATGTTGCAACATAATGACAGGTACAACTCTTCAGTTTTTCCCACTTTTAGCACACATATTTCATTAATTATATCTAATACTGTGCCTATCTATAATTTGGCCTTATGATAGTTTCTTACCCCATGCTAAGCATGACAAGTGTGGAGACTTGTCTTAATTTTGTAGGGGGCAGGGAAGTGTATTAATTTTTCCATGTCACTACTAGTTGTACTTATCATTGTTAGCAAGAATGTCTATCAATTCAATCTGTACTTGTGCTCTGTTTTATTAAGTCCTTTTATTTCTCGCACAAGTGTCATACCTCAATTCCCAAATAATTCATTGCCGAAATGCCATTATTTCTCATCTTTCAAAAATGTAACATAGGGATTGCAGGGAAAATGTGTAGTTTAAAGTGCAGTTAGGAGCTTAATTTCAAGGTGTTTCAAAAGAAATTGAGAAATTGGGAAATTTCAGAGCAGAGAAAATTGTGACTTGGCAAATTGCAGAAGAAATTTGAAGAAAGAGTTTGGAACAATGGGAGGCCAGTTGATGCATCATGATCCTGTGGTCTATACCATTTTGCTCACTGATGTAGAATTAGTCTAGAGATTCCATGTATGTGAATGGATTGGATATTTCTTAAAGTTGACAGAATTTGACGAGGAAGTAGCTACCAAATTTATGAGCACATTTGAGGAAGGAAAGACAAATGTATGGGGTTTGACCATTTTGGAAACAAAGGAACGCATTGCAGAAGTGACCGGGTTGCCTAAAATTGTGGAGCATTATCCTAATGAACACAATGTTAGGTCAGGTTGAGCTTAGTTTAATCTTCCTTCAAACCCTCCATTGGAAGTGAACAAACAAGGTTGCAAGCACATGTCACTCCCTGATCCATTCAATGAGCTGGCGTCGCACATTGTAAGGTACCTCACCTATGAAGGAAGGTTTTCCATTTGCATGCACACCATTTTAAATTTCTTAGGTATATCAGGCATATTTTTCCAATAAACATTCCAAATTTTCTATATAATATGCTGAGCATTAGTGCTGAAGAAACCTAGAAAGGAAAAATACATTTTGTCTCTCACCATGCCCTAATTAAATTATTAGTTGAAAGATATCTTAGAGATGTGTCTCCCTTGGAATGGGATGGATTTGTTTGGTTCAAGACTTTGCAACCTTGGGATAAACCTATTGAACAACCTGTTAATGAGAGTGCAACACCCTCCGAGCCAATTGATGAAACAACTACCTAAGAAGGAGAACCTAGAAATCTTGAGAAAATGAACCTTCTCCTACTCTAGAGGGAAATGTACTTACCTCTTCCCAGAAGAAAGGAAAAAGAAAGATTGGTGAAGGAACTTCAGTTCTTGAGAATGAACCCCAAAACCCTACAGTTTCAAGAAATAAGAAAAGGAAGTTGGCTCCCGCAGCAACTACTCCTGTAGCAGAGAGACCGAAGAAAACTGTTAAAAATGAAGTTGTTGAGGTTAGGGAGACTCCCTTGCATAGAATTTCTTGGATGAGAGGGTAAATTCCACAAGTTTCCCCAGATAGCCAAGTTGTTCCCTTAGAAAAAGCTTTCCACAAAACCCCATGTTGAGTATGTTTAAGATAATTCTCCAGTTTGACCAAATGTTCCAGATCTTTCCCAGAATTTAAACGATTCATGTGATAACGAGCCTCCCACGTATCAGAGTGAACTTGGAGAAATTCATCAAATAGTTCAAGAAGGTAATCAGGAAACACTTCAGTTATCTCAACCATAAGATCAATCTTTCTTTCAGAATGTTATTGTACCTTTTAGGAGAACTTAGTTCACTAACTATCTAGAACAGACCTATAGAGAGAAGAAAAGATAAATGACTCAGCCATAAGAGTTTGGCCTGCCTACTCTACAATCCATTATTTTTAGTTTGTACAATAAGTTTGTGCTTAAGACAACTCTGTGGAAGGTAGAGAGGAAGAAGATGCAAAAAGTGGCTGATGATAAAAAAGAGGAAATAGAAGACTTGAAAGAACAAATGAAGAGACAGAAACAAAAGATGGACCATTCCTTAAAATTGGCTGACCAAATCATAGCTTGCAGGCCTCCTCCTAGAGTATATGCCATTTTCTTAAAAGAGCAATTTCTCTTGTTCCAATTGATGATGACTATCAAAGATAAAGATTTTGAGTTTAGGACAACTCATGAATTTTATGGTTTATACCAAACCCTTCATGTTTGGCAACAAAACTTGCTTTGTGAACTGTATCTCCATGAATTCATCATTCCTGAAGAGGTTGATTGGAATCCATTGCTTTACATTGGATACATACATTTAAAAGCCTCAATTTCATGGATGCACAATGAAGTTATTAATGTTAGGCAATTAGAAAATTACAGGGATCAAGAAAAATCAGAACAGTTACCCTTGAGGGTTGAAAGTAGTAAGCCCGAATTTCTACTAAGGGACTGGTTCAGTCTCACTTATGGGAGTACAAAAGTAGAAACTAGGGATATAATTTTTTTCTATCAGAGAAGAAGTTTACATAGAGTATCAAGGGATGTCTTATTTCAAATTTTAGAGAGCCCTAGCTAGTGTCAAAAATAGATGGAACAAGTTGCCAAATTTTTTTAAGAAGACTGAACAACATAGTCCTCTCAACCTAGATGAAACAATTCATCAGGAACCTAAATCCAACGTGATCTTTGGGTCCCTTGACATTCCAGCCACCGATGCTTCTATGGCCTTTGTATGACATTAAAGCTACACAATTGGACCAGCTATAGGAAGACTACAAGATGGACTTCTGGGAAAGAACTAGAGGATTCTATTACACTTTCAAAAGTAGGAGAGGAAAGACTAAAGTTGGAGAGTTCAGGGGAGTTGCTAAGAAGTGTAATGCTTGAGGACAAGCATTATTATTGTATGGGTAGATGATGGGGTAATAATTTGTCTTTATTTTCATACCATTTTTATGCTCTGTTCTAAGGCATTTCCAAAACACTTATGAAACTCTTAAGTACTTGAACTTATGAACATACTATAAGTACAGTCAGGTCCACAAAACCTATGGGTAGATAAAAGTGGCATACTTTGTTAAATATTATATATATGTCATATTATTTCATATAATTGTTTGAATGTATTTCCTAACATTTGGATTAAGTTGAATGGTTGAAAACTTGAATATACATGCATGTACTACTAACCTGCCAGGGAAAGAGGAGCGGATTGAGAGTGGATCGACAACATTGATGAGGAAACGATGAAGTCCCGACTATGATGAGAAGAACCATTATAACACCATGGAACATGCCTGATGAAATTAAGGAACTATCATTTCAGGGAATATAGGAACAAAATTATGCTATATTTCCTCTATGGTCAATACTCTATTGAAGCAGTTATCTAGTCCTTATGATATTATGTCACGGACTGTTGCATTCTCCTTTCTTTATGGCATGAATCAATCAGACCTTATCTTTATGTTTAAATAAATATCAATCCTCTATATAAAGGGATATGATTTTTAGATTGTAGTTAGTTGGATGATTGTACCATTGTTGCAATTGAAAGCAAAGTTACTCTTTTAGTTTCGTGTATTGTTTTACTATGATGTAATCAATTTTTCTAGAAATACAATGAAGGAGTGATTTTGAGTTATATTTTATGTTGATAGTTAGCAGAATCCAACCAAGGGGGCCCACTTGGAAGGTGGATCAGAGTAGACTAGGTTAAGTTTTTTAAGAATTTACAACATTTCAAGTAGAATTCACTATTTCCTCCTGCAACACCTACATGGATAATCATAGTGAATGCTTTGGGTTGATAGAATAGGTTAAATTTGAAATTATAGTTGTCAGCACAATTTCATTAAATAGTTGTGTGTGTTTACTTTCTTGCAGCAATAGTGTAATTTCCTTTCATGTATTTTCCTTCCTGTAGCTTAAGTAACATGACTCTATGAGAGACTTAGTGCAAAAATAACACTGTCCCATTTCAAGTATACGTCCCTGGCTTGAAAATTTAAATTCACTTCATGACAAGGAAAATAATACTTAGTTTGAATACACTATTCCTAGGAGAAGCTTTGGCATGATTATTATTACCTATTATGGGGCTGTTCTCATTGGACCAAGAAAAGTTACACTTTTGTCCTCCCTTAATGGTGTCTAAGATAGGTGCACATATATGACTAAAATATTTAATGAGCTTCCTATAAAAATTTTCCAAACCATGAAAGCTCCTCACATCATCTGCTACTCTAGGTGTAGGCCAATTAAGGATAGCCTCAATCTTGGATGGGTTTATCTTCAAACTGCCTTTAGAAATGACAAAGTCAAGGTACTCTAATTCTTCCTTCATAAAATTACATTTTTCCAAGTTGATCATCAAATTTTCTTCATGTAGCCTCCTTAGTACTTGATAAAGATGTTGTAGATGCTCCTGTTTGGTCCTGCTATACACAAGAATATCATCAGGTAAACCACAACAAATTTACCAATAAAATCCTTCAACACTTCATTCATAAGGCGCATAAAAGTAATTGGATCATTGGAAAGCCCAAAGGGCATAAACAACCACTCATAAAGACCCTCATTGGTCTTTAATGTCATCTTCCATTCATCTCCCTACCTAATTCTGATTTGATGCCCAGATTTGAGTTCAATCTTAGAGTAATAACAAGCTCCTCCCAAATAGTCCATAAGATCCTCAATCCTAGGCATAGGAAACTTGTATCTTATGGTAATCCTATTAATTTACCTAGAATTTATACACAATCTCCATTTACCATTTTTTTTGGTGCGAGTATAGTTGATACTACACTTGGGCTCAAAATTTTCCTTACTAGCCCTTTATCTAGGAGTTGTTGGACTTGCCTTGCTATCTCCTCATTATATGAGGGTTTTATCTTATAGGTTGGTTTATTTGGAAATGTAGCCCCTCGAATAAGATCTAGTTTATGGTTAATATATTTGATTGGGGGTAGACAATTGGCCATTTATTCCACAACTATCCTTTTGTACTTGTTCAACAGTTTATGTACGTCACTAGGAACACTCTTTTCTTTATGGTTGTGTGGATCAAAACTGTTTGTGGGATTCAAAATCAAAGCATATCCCTAATTACCTTCATCCTTTAGGAACTCTAAAAACTATCTTTCACCCACAATCATGACACTTGACCCCACTTTCTTACCTATACTTTCATCTGGTAGAGGATCCATCCTAAACTTCATAAAAGAGTTCTTTTTACTATCATGCATGGATTCTACATCATATTTCCATGGATTCCCTATTAAAAAGTGGCATGCATCCATGGGAATCACATCACATAATATTTAATCTTTTTTTAGGGATTAACATGAGGCAATTTGTTTAGTTTCAATTTATCTACCATCTCCGTGGAAACAAAATTTTCATTAGAACCTAAATCAACTATTACCTTGCACAACTTATCATAGGCTTTGCAGGTGGTTCTGAATAATGTCTTCCTCTGAGGAGATTCTTTGAATTGAGGCACCTTCAATAAGGTTCTTCTTATCATCAATATTTCTCCATCATGTGCTAGAATTTCACTTCTAATTAGGGAATTAACACTTTGGCAATCATCCTCATGGATCAACTGGTTCCTTTTCTCTCCTCTTTTAGAGATTGAGGCCTTCTCATGACACATGTTCATGGTGTTCCCTACTTGGTTACAATTATAGAATCTTCCCGTGAAGACACTAGGACCTCTCCCTGGTCCTATAAACCTACCCCTTACATTGGGTCTCCTTCATCTAAAGCCTCCCCCTCTGGAACCTGAATTCCCACTCTACTCTTGGTGGCTAGACTCTCCATTATTTTTGTTAAATTGACTCCTTCCTCCAAAGTTTCCCCTTCCTCTGAAATTATTTCCCTCTCTTCCTCTATTATTTTGTTCTCCTTTTCTCCTAAGTTTTTATTCATCCCTGAAAGCCATTTGGAAACATTCATCCACTGTTCTAGGGATCACCATGCTCATTTAATCCTAAATACTAAACCTAACTCCGTTCATATACCGGAAAAATCTCTCCCTTTCATCTTCATAATGGTTTTTCATCAAACTCAACTTGTGGAATTCCTCTGTATAGGAAGCCACATCCAATTCCTTTTGTCTCAGGTTATGTAACTTTATGATGACTTGAATATCATAATCAACATGCATGAACTTAGTCTTGATCAAGGGGACCATCCTGCTCCAAGAGTTGATCACATTCTTTCCCATCTTCACTCATTCACCCTACGTGTAGTTCCACCATACCAAAGCAGACCCTTTTAATTTGGTCTTGGAAAATTTCACTTTCCTATCTTTAGCCACTTCATTATACTCAAAGTATCTACCTAGGGCATCTATCCATTCTACAAGTTCATCACTATCCAAATTTCCACTATAGTTGGGGATATCTACCCTAGCCTCAAAGGACTCTTTGTTTTTTGCTTTCAAAGCGTCTATGAATGCCTTCTGGTCTACAAGCATGTCTTACATTGGAGGTTCTTCTTCCACCCTCTCTTCTTCATCCTTTGTGCCTTCAATGTCATCTTCCTCCTTTCTCTCTTTATCCTTTAATTCCTTCAACTCCTCAGCCAACCTGACCTACAAATTTTATTTTATCCTTTGCTCCATCTCTTGGAGTTTCTTTGCCATATTTGTATTCATTCCTTTTGGAGGAATTGATGAGGCATTTATATGCCCTATTTTTAGAGACCCTTGAATGAGTTTTTATCAGTCCCTACTTATGCTTTCCTATTATATTTTATAAAACTCTAGAATATTTATGTTGTTATGTGGCCTAAAGTCAATAAGACATTTGTTATGGTTTAAATCTCTTAAACATACAAACATGTGGAATTAGTACCATATTACTTATGCAGGATTTATGGTTATGTTCTTATAAATGATTATTGTTTTAAATATGAATAAATGTATGTGTGTTTGATGAATATTTCCTTGAATGTATCAAATCTAACATTTAAGATGCAAAGTATAAATATTAAGAGAATGGTTGACCAAGTGAATGCACTAGATACCCCGATCTGTTCCTATAGCCGACCCGACTATTGGCGAAGTAAATGCAGCTTGAAGTGGAAGTTCCAACATTACCTACAAGAAGGCAATAGTTGAGCATAGACCAATTCAAAAAGTTATGAGTTATTTTGAGGAAATCTAGGAAGAAGTGGGAAGATAGATCTATTCTTCCTCTGTCATAACAAATCTTTCCTTCTTCATGGATGTCTTCTAATTTCTAGTTTTCCCAAATAAATGACTCTGCCTTTTGTATAGCGTGAGAGTTAGTATAGTTAGATGTTTTTCTTCAAATAATCCCCACTCCCACATGAGAAGGAGGGCGTTATCAATTATCATAATATAGTTCCATTCTGTTGTTTTATAGTTTTTACATGAATCTTGTACTTTCCTTTCCAATCAATAGAAAATGAACTGTTGATATTTATTTCAATATAATTGAGTTTGGATACTCACTCAAGGGGGCCCAGTTGGTGAGGAATCTATGTTAGTTAGAATCATTTGCATGTAGTTTCATTTCCCTGCATCTTGTTATCATAATTCTGGTGTTAACACAGCTCCTGCAACCAAAGCCACAGGATAGTCTATTGATTCCTGCAGCCAAAGTGGCAAAACTGTTAAGGCATTATAGTTGTGTTTTCAAGTCTTTGTATTCCAACAACATCTTTACTTCTACATTTCCTCTCCAGTATTTGTTTCCTGCAACTATAGACTAGTTTCCTTTCAAAGTAATTTTTTTCCTTTAGCCATAGCATGGTCTGAGTAAAATCCTTGGTGCATATATCTTGCTAACCCGTTTCAAGTACCACATCCCTGTGTTGATAAATTAAATGAGTTTTTATGAGGAGGATAGCTGATCATTAGGATTTTAAATCCCTGAGTCATGGTAAGAGCCTAGTTTTTGATTCCTTTAATAGAACAGATCATTTTTTGTGCTATTGTCAGGAATGGTGTCGAGCTAATTTTTCAACTTAGCCATTTATAAAATTTAATTCAAACATTTACATTCCTTTCGAATAGAGTTCACTGCCAAAGTTTTTTATTCCACCATTGCAATTTTCATTTAGCTGCATGCATAAAAGAAGAAGAGACACTCTAGGAAGGTACTTGCCAAACTACCCCAATAACCGATTTGGATATATCTTTGGACCATAAGAAGAAGAGAAGGGCCAGTTCATGGATGCAATTGTAAACCTTCGTCTTTCAACATCACTATCATCATCTTCAGAAGGTGATCCACTAAAATTTCACCTTCCTAATGAGAAACCTGAGTTTAATCCATTTGTAGAAGCCTTGGCCAATCTCAGAATCCAATACCCAGAGAATCAAGAAGAGAATCCACTACCTCTAGTCATCTACCAACCACAAGGTCCAACTAGGATGGAAAACCCTCATAATTTTCCATTTCCCATTACTAACTAGCATGATAATCACAACCTGAAGAATATCCCCTCTTCAGCCCTCCCAAAATTCTATGGCCTAGTAACTGAAGACCCAGATACTTTTCTCTTCGAGTTTGATATCCTTTGTCGTAGTTATGAATACACCACAGATGCCCATAGGCTCAAATTATTTCTTGCAACTCTAAAGGAGTTTGCATTGAGATGGTTTCTGGGCTTAGGCCAAGATGTTGTTCATGATTGGAACGAAGTGAAAGTTGCATTCTTGACAAAGTATAAGGAGTACTGCAGGGGAAATGACATGCGAAGGGATGACATCTTCAAGATGACACAGAAGGAAGATGAGAATCTTGAGGATTATGTGTCAAGATTCTTATTTAGTTTGCAAAAGAATACTCAACACAAGCTCAACCAGGAGTCACATAAACTTCTATTTCTGAGTGGTATAAATGAAGGGTTCAATGAAGCCTTGGATCTAATAGTTGGAGGTGATATCGCCCAATCTACACAGGAGTATATCAAGAAAATATGCCTCAATTACTCAAGGGATGCTGCTAAGAAGGGTAGAGGATATAGGTCTTCCGCAGGCAAAACTAATGGAGTTGGAGCTTCTCAGACATAAATCACACACATGTTGTTTGATTTAAAGTAGGACATTATCAATAGCATGGCCACACAACTAGACACAATGCAAGAAAAAAAGAAGCATGAAGAGGTCAAAGCTATTTTGGCAGAATTTTGTCCACATTATAGATAAAAGAAGAGAGATTGTCAGTGCAAGTTGGTTTCTAATATGGAGACTGCACAAATACCAACTAATTATAAACTAATTGAAGGAGATGATGAGAAAGTATTCATCGTTGCACAATGAAGACCATGGGCTCAAAGACAAGGTATGACTCAGGACCCTCTTATATTTAATGGTCCATTTTATAATAGTCAATGGAAACACCCTGTGAATAATCAGTACTTTCCTTGGAATAATTCACAACCTCAGTGGTAGACTTACCCCAGTCCTCAATGGAAAAATCCCCAAGAGAATTGGCAACAACCCCAAGGCAATTGGAAACAAAATCAGTAGTGGCGGGGAGGTCAGCAATGACCAAACCATCAGCAAGGATTCCTGCAAGCACCACCTCAATCTCAAGATCAAGCACTTATGCCACCTCCTACAGCCACTACGACATCACCCAAGCCTACCCAACTCCCTTCCTAGCCTCAACCAAATCCTAATAACAGGCCTCCAACACCTCAGCAAAATTTTTATGCAGCTGACCCAAACCAATATCCTGCCTATGCAATCAATGACATTCATTTGTGGTCAGACACTACTCTGAAAACACCTTCTATTATCAATGAAGTACCCCAAGAAGAGTTCATTCCTCAAACTACTTCATATATCACTCCAATAAGCCAAACTGTATTACCAGATAAAGTTCAGCAAGCTCCACCTCCCTTTCCACAAAGGTTGTAGAATGAAAATTCCAAGCATACTAATGATGTAACCTTTCATATCCTTGACCAACTCAAGAAAATTAGTGTTCAAATTTTGCTTTTTCAAGCAATAAAGGATGTCCCAACTTATGGAAAGGCTATCAAGGAGGCATGATTTAAAAATATAGGTTGTAAGAAAAAGGTTCCCCAGACAGTCCATGTCTTAGGGAAACTTGTCGATATCATGCTCAACAAAATAGCTATCCCAAAGTATTTTGACCGTGGAAACCCAGTTGTCGAGGTTACCATCAATGGGACAGCCATTAAAAATGCTTTGATAGAATTAGGAGCTGCTATAAATGTAATGACTAAGGAGATCATGTAGCAAATCAACATCACTAACCTCTGCGAAACACCCATTGTCCCGCAGCTTGCAGATAGTTCCACACTCAAACCCAACGAGGTAGTGGAGGATATAATTGTTGATCTTGAAACCTGGTCTTATCCTGCTGAATTTATGATACTCTCACCAAAGGCTACCTTGGGAGGCTATCCAAACATTCTTGGTCAACCTTGGTTGGCCACTGTTGATGCCTATATAGGATGTTGCTTAGGTGATATGACCATTTCTAATGGGCAGTATACTAAAACATTAGCCTTATACCCACCTGCTCAACCACGAATGGAGTTATCTCACTAATCTGGCCTGATATTTGAGAAGAGGCTGAGGTAGTCAACTTAGTCACCCAACTAATGATGTTAAAAAGGGATCCCTTCCTACATCTATAGGAGGAGGACACAATAATCATGAACATTTTGCATAACCAATATGGCCCAGATTCAGATCCCATGAACTGTCTCAATTCCCATAATTGTTCCCTACAAGCCTTGTACCCTGATTGTGAATTACCTCCATCTCTTGTAGTCAAGAAACTCTACCACCAATTTCTACCACATGAGGTCCAAGTACCTTCAGTAATGGATGCTTCTATGGTAGAACTCATGAAATAGTTGGAAGTATCCCCTGGCTGTTGCTTGAATATTAATAGTGAACCTACCAACCAGTAACAAACATATTTGGCTAACCTAGTGAAATAAGATACCACAACTTTTGCATGGGACTATGCAGACATGAAAGGCTTGGACCCTAAATTGTGTACTCATAGGATTTATCTAAAGGAAGACAAACTTCCTATTAGGCAATTTCAGAGGCATGTAAACCCTGCAGTAAGGGAAATAGTGAAAATAGAGTCACAAAAATACCTTAATGCCAGTTTCATTTATCCAATCTCTGACAGTCAATGGGTCTCACCATTAGTAATAGTTCCCCCAAAAGGAGGAAAATGGAAAATATGTGTTGACTATAGGGAGCTTAATAATGCAACTAAGAAGGACCATTTTTCACTCCCATTTATTGACCAATTCCTAGAATCCTTAGTGGGGAAACAATATTTTTCTTTCCTGGATGGATGCAGTGGATACAACCAGATCAGGATTCTTCCTAAAGATTAGGAGAAGACTGCATTCACCTATCCCTAGGGAACATTTTTTTACTCATTACTACCTCTCGGTCTCTTTAATGCTCCAGCTCTATTTTAGCGAGCAGTTATCAGTATTTTCGCTGATATCTCACATGAATGTATGGAAATATATATGGATGACTTCAGTACTTATGGGGAGACCTATGAGGAGGTATTGGCCAACTTGGGAAAATTTATTACAAGGTGTGAGGAACATAATTTGTCCCTCAATAGAAAGAAATGCTTCATGATGATGCAAAAAGGGGTTGTGTTAGGTCATTACATCTCTGCTAAAGGAATCCAGGAGGATCTTGCTAAAATTAAAGTCATAATGAATCTACCCACACCAAAAAAATAGAAGGATATCCAAAGTTTTCTAGGACATGCTCGTTACTATCGGCTGTTTATTAAGGACTTCAGCAAAATGGTAGGACCTATGTATGCTCTTCTCATGAAGGATTCTAAATTTTTATGGACAATAACTTGTGAAGAGTCATTCCTACAACTTAAATTTGTTCTTAGTCAGGCACCCATTCTCCAAAGGTCCTAATTGGGCATTTTGGTTCTACATTCATACTGATGTATCTGATCATGCTATAGGAGATTTCCTTAGAAAAAAAGAAGGAACTGTAGAGCATGTCATCTACTTCATAAGAAAAAATTTGCAGGGCCCGGAGCTGAACTACACAGTCACTAAGAAGGAACTTCTAGTTTTCATATATAGTGGATGAACCAACGTAGTTGTTGACTTTATTTCAAGGTTGCGGAATACAGATGACCCACATGTCATCGATGACAAATTTTCCTGATGATCACCTATTCTCTATTTCATCACATACCCCATGGTATGCCGACATCGCTAACTACTTGGTCTCTCAAAAGGTACTGACACACTTCTCACCAAAAGAAAAGAGGTTGTTAATTGAAAAAATTTCAACTTTTCTTGGCTGGCCGATTGTCTCTTCTATACCAGACCTTATCAGATTTTGGGAAGGTGCGTCTGAGAAGATGAGACTTATGATATCCTGCATACCTGCCATGATGAACCCTATGGTGGCCATTTTGCAACAAAATAGAAAACCATGAAGGTGCTCACTACTGGCTATTACGGGCCAACTTTGCATAATGATGCAGCCAATTACACCCGCAAGTGTGATAGATGTCAACAGATGGGCAAAACAACCAAGTCTAACAAAATGCCTATGTTCCCTCAGGTAGTAGTTACTCCATTTGATAAATGGGGATTAGATTTTGTGGGACCCATTAACCCCCCATCAAATGATAACTCCTATGTTCTGGTCTGCACTGACTATGTAACCAAATGGGTGGAAGTACGAGCTATGAAACATGCTAGAGACAACCGGGTTGCTAATTTTTTATATGAAGAAATATTTACCAGGTATGGTGTACCAAGAGAAATGGTCACAGATTAGGGAGCTCAGTTCACTTCTACTCTGATCACTACTCTGATGAATGTGTACAACATTCACCACAAAAAGTCTATTCCATATCACCCCATGCAAATATTCAAGCAAAGATTACCAACAGAGAGTTTGAAGATATATTGACTAAGATAGTTCAACTGCACAAGAAGGACTAGAGTAGCAGATTACAGGAAGCTGTGTGGGCATACCGCACAACATGGAAAACAACATGTTTTACACCCTTTGAATAGTTGTATGGAAAGACTGTTGTAATGCCTATTAAGTTTGAACATAAAACCTTACGAACAAAATTGCAGCTCAACCTGGATCTTCCTATAGCTCAAAGAGAAAGGCTCCTATAAATCAATCATCTGGGTGAGATGAGGAAATTTTCCCTACAAAACACATAGTTAGCTCAAATCCAAAGAAAGAAGTGGCATGACTCACATATTCAGAATAAAAGGTTTATTCCCGGTGACTCGACACTTTTATATGATTCATGGTTTCAAGATAATTTAGGTAAGCTCACTACTCGTTGGCTTGGTCTCTATGAGGTCAATTTTTTTTTGCTAATGGTGTAGTCTAATTCTCTACAATCAACCATGTGCATTTCAAAATACTGGTAAATGGTCACAGACTTTGTCTGTACCATAAACCAACCATGAAAGCTAAGTTCCTATGGAAGTTCGAGATTTCTCTTGCAACAAATGAACCTCTTGTAGCTGAAGACTTTCCTATGGCTGAAGGGGACCGCCTTCCAGTCCATTCATCTCTTTGAAACCTATGTACGCAGTCATAATAAAGTTTCCTTTTCCCAAGGAAACCATTCTATTTCATAAAAAAAAATCATTCCATCGCACGCCAGACTTCTTTCTTCTACATCACTCGTCCATCCACATCAACATTTTCTTTGCATCTCTTGTTTTCTCAACACACGTCGCCAAATATTTCTATATTTGGGCATTCATTGGTAATTCAATGTCAGGTATGCTTACATATTTATTGTTTTCAATAGCATTAATTCTTTTAGCATAATCATTAATTAAAATTGTAAATAATATGGTACTTAATTCCATGTAACTGTACCTTACCCCATCCATGTGAGGACCCTGTTATGCCCTGCATCCCCATCCCTACATTTTGTGTGCAAAATGTAGGGTCCCCCTTTTTTTCTTTCTGCTCTTGGCTCTTGCCTTGTCCTTTTTTTCCTTTTATTTTTCTTTGTTTTCCTTCTCTGGGTTTTCTTTCTTGCAGTGTTGGTTTTGTTTTTGTTTTTGTCTCTTGTGACTCCTGGACCTAGTCTCGGAGTTGGTCATCCTTTGTTAGGAGCCAGACTCCAGACTCCGGGATTCTTCACCACAATGTCTTCTTTTCGTAAGAAGGTATGGTTGCATGGAATCCCTGGGCCCGAAGTCTGAAGGTCTGTCTATCCAGAGTTTAGAGAAGGAAAGGTAACTTTCTTTTACCCCAGATATAAATAGAAATTACCTGTCATTTTCACAATTACCGCGATTAAAACACTTAAGCAATTTGAGCAATTTTAGAGCGATTTTACAGTGATTTAGCAAGAATCTAGTGTGAACCATTCCGAGCTATTCTGGACAATTGTGGGTGGTTTGTGGTGGTAAGTGGTTATCGTTTGATGGTAGGGGCTATTGCAGAGCATTCGCAACATGAGTTCCTTTCCTTGCCCTTCTTCATTTTTAGGTTGGTGCCTTCTTTCCTCTCTGTTTTCCTGCTTTTTGGTTTTTGTCTGGTTTTTGTGTTGTCTTGTGTTTCTATTTTGTGTTGCGTTTCTTTCTGGTTCGCAGCCTGTTGGTGGGTCGGCTCTGCCAGAGGGTTGTCCACCCTCTGTGCAGATGTAGGATAATGTAAAAGTTGTAGATGTTTGTACATTTTCTAGTTTTGTAAATAGCTGCCCTGTGTTCTGTACATATATATATTTGGTATATATTATTGTATATCCATCTACTTGTCATGTATTTGTCCTTCAGCTCTAATTAAGTTAGGTGTATATTCTATGTATAATTGTTTGGTAGTTTGTCGATCTCCCCGTGCTATGTTTGTTTCCTATTCCTAATTTGCGAGCTCGCTCTGGGCAGAATACCACCTGGTTGAAACTCAGCTCTCGGTCAGTTTCAACCAAGTGGTTTTCTCTCTCTTCTAGAAACCACCCTGTCCTTCATTTATGTCCCATGCACACATTTAAATTTGTCTAAGTGGCTTTCACTTTTCACGCATTCAGACAGTTGGCTCCACTGCCATCACCATAACTTCCATTTATTGCATAGCCACATGGCGTCCACGTAGGTCTGACGGCTCACTTTTTGCATACACCTCCCAACGGTTAGTTTTTCAGACTCTGGGTCTCTTGCCATCACCCAACCCACCTCTTTCCTTTTGTAAGTGTGATGAGACCCTCGGGCCTAGATATTGGTTAAATTTCCAAGTTTGTAAAATATATATATACTTTTCAGGATTTTTGAACTAAGCTAACTTTTCAGGGAAAGAAAGCACCATGGTGGTAAGATCTCCGGACCCTGAAATAATATTTATTTATCTATTCTGACAGTCACCTTGCCTTGCAAGTTTCCAGAACAACATACTTTCATCATGTCTAAAACTTTCGTATCTTCACCACTTGGGAGTCTGAAACTTCCTTCTACGATGGTTACTAGAGCAGCTGTTAGGTCCAAAGTAGAGAAGGCTCTGGAGAAACTGCCCCTGAGCATGAAATACGTAAAAGACAACATCATCATGGGCTCAAAGATTGATTCCAAAGTTCAATTCATTACCGACGCCAGCGTGGACATGGCCTGAGATGCAGGCCTTGGTGAAGATGATGTACATTCAGCAGCAGGTCGGGGATCCATTGGCCATTAAAATTGAGAATTCTAGGATTCTTAAGGCAGCTTGTTTCCCATGCTCGGTGTAGTCACCTGAGCTTATTCTTACACTTAAAGCACACTATAATACATCCGTCCAGGCCGTTATGCTTATAGCCTCAGAGCCAACCAGGTATACCACCCCTTTGGTGTCTCTCGACACCACAACTTTTTAGATGGGGTTGGGGATTCCTCAATTTGACAGGCCAGCTATAGTTACCAGATCAGATGCCTTGGAACAGTTTAAGCAATTGGAGGAAGTGGCCCGTATATATATGAATAATCATTGGCTCAAGGCCCCAAAGGGGGATCCCAAGAGGATGAAGCTAGAAATCCCCAGGTCTGAACTCAAAGAAAGCATCTAGATGGGGATGATAGCATTATGCTGGGTCTTCGGGCAACCACATGCCCGAGAATTCTCTAGGTGGATGTATTACTTCCTGCTTGGTATCAGCACGGGTGGGGAACATTTTGACTGGGCCGCCATAATTTCAAACCACATGGATTCCCAATTCCTTCAGATGGTCCAGAAGAAGAAGTTTTATATGACTTCCTATGTTCTCTGGGCCCTGGCACAACAACGACCCTGCACCAATGGGTTACTCATAGAAGGCGTACTCAGGATATCTCCTGGTCAAAAAGCCCCTTGGGATCATTTTCCACAGATTCAATGGGAGGCCAGTTTCCCCAGTTTTTGCCAAGTAAACGACAGTTTCGTTTACTACAACCTTCTCACAACCACCTGAGATGCAGGATACCGCCTGTCTACAGAGGTGATGGATTTGGTCCAGAGCTATGGCCATTATTATATACAGTTTCAACAACATACATACATAAGGGTAACCGACTTCTTTAGGAAACCCTACTTGTTACCCAAACATTGTGGGAACAAGATAATTCTTTTGGAATATTACAGGCAAATAATAGAGCTACATGCATTCTACGCCTTGAAGAAGGTAACAAATATTCCATTCCCAATCACTTGTGGGAATTATTCATGCAGTCTGGCTATCGCCAAAGAAGCAGACAATGAGCTTAAAATCTATAACTTGGCAGAATTCTACTTGGCACGGAAGCATTTTGATCCGCATGGCAAAATCGTGTTGACACTTCCCCGAGCATCAAAGCCCCACCAATACCACATGGAAGACTTCTGGGAAGATTTCCAGGATGACGTGGAGTTCAGGAGCTGGTATTATATCTGGATGACCATGGGAATGATGGAAAGGTTAAAGCTCTAGAGATTTTTAGATGATTTCTCAGACTCCGAATGTATAGTAGATCCCCAGTACAAAGAAAAAGGGATTGATAAGTTGGCCCTGCCACCAATGGACTGGGACACCCAGGAGGGGCCCACCATTGAAGAGTTCACTTGCAATGTGGTCAAACATAGCCATGCCTACTTTAAGAAGGTGTGCCTTGGAAGTGTCCGTCGGGTTGCCCAGCCGATACTAAAGTTAACCCCGGGGGCTGCGACTTCTTCACAAGGAGGAGATAAAGGGAAAGGAATAATGGAGACTCCAACTGTGCAATAGGTCCCCATAAAAGAACAAATAAATCAATTAGTAGCGGCCTCCCAACAAATGAGGGAGAATTTAATCACACGGTTGGCTACTCCAGTACTCATGACCGAACCAATTCGTCCTCTCTCCTCCCCTTCACTAGCGACCTTAATGGTTAAGGAAACGGGGGTAGATCTAGAAGAACAAGCAGTACTAAGGGATGCGGGGGCAACCTTAGTCACTAGGAGAAAGAAGAGGCTTAACCAAAAGCCCAAGGTAGAGCCAGAGTTGGGGATGCCCTAGATCCCACAAGTTGAGATCCTTTCCTCTGACTCCCTGGAGCCTGAGAGGGAACCAGAGTCTGCTGATGTCCCAGCCAACCCTCCCCCGTAGGATGAATTTGATGATGTCTTTAGAACCAACGAGTTCGGGAATTTATAGGGGGACATTGAGTAGACAGAGGTTGAAGTCCCACAACAGGAAGAATCTCCGGAACAAGAACCTACGTAGGAGCAGGAAGAACAAATGGGAGAAGAAAAGGAGATAGAGAAAGAGATTGCCTCTGAAGTCCCAGAGATATAGGACGCGGGAGTGGACCAACAAAAGCAAAGTGAACAAATGGCATCAACTGGGGGAACTAGACCTACGAGAGAAACCGTAACCCCTGCTGCCGTATTCCAAGAACCACTCCCAGGAATGACATTTGGGCAGGTAATCATTGCAGCTCAAACACTAAATCTTGGCCCGATACCTCCCCCATTGATGAAAGATGTACTTATGGAAGAGGACACTCCAGCTATAGAGGCTGAGGAGGAACAACAACATGAAAAGGAAGAGATCCCTAGGGTGGCCGATGAGGACCCAAACATAACCAAAGATACAGATGACAGGGCAGAAGAAACAAATGTCACTGGGGAAAATGTTGCCGATGAATCAAAGATATAGGGAAGGATTCGGGCGAGACCCGTACCACTAAAGAGGAACAACAACAAGATATTGGGGAAGAACCAAAGGAACAAACTTTGGCTAATAAGCCACCCCTAACGCCATAGTGGTTAATAGAAACCAAGAAAAGGAAGGCCCTACCGACTCCCAAAGCTCATCTCTCCTTGGTCGAGATGATGGCTCAGGCCCAGGATCTACCAAAGGCCAAGAAAGCCCAGACGGTTCATACTCTTCGAACTAGGTCGGGCAAAGAAACAGTTGCAGTGGTAGGAACACCTCCCCTAGACGCTGACGAAGCAACCACCGAGGCCAGGGATTATAATGTGATAGAGATATCACTAGGAAAGAGGGGAAAATAGGGTGAGGTAGACCTGTTAAAAGAAGTGGCTAGGGCAGTAGAGTTCCGTTATGAAAAGAGGCCCAAAGGCTCAAGGCAAAAAAGGAGAAAATTGCAAACCTCATGGGGTTGCTAACTGAGCTGGCCTAGCCTATCAATTCTATTCCTTTGGAGTCCTCCACATATGATGCACCACTGTCGAAAAGTGACATAGATTCATTGCGGGCGATGAAGAAGAAGGCCTAGGCGGTCAATGAGTGGGTTGCTCTACAAGTAGGAAATGTCTGACGTTTCTTGGTGTCCACTCTTTGGGACTTATATGCGACCCGCCATGTTTTGCATCAAGCCAAAACCATTATTAACATATGGGAAGGTGACATCAAAAATTATGAAGCGTGGAAAGTAGAATTTGAAGAACTCCTCGGCCTTAGGGAGGAAGTGGTTTCTGAGTCTAAATTTTTTTGGGAGGAGTCATTAGATTTTGTGAGAACCCAACACTCCAGACTTGACCTCACATTGGGGGTAATCAAGCAACTGGTGGGGACTTTGCGAGAGAAAATCAATGCAGTACAATATTCTTTTAATTTATATAAGTCTTTTGTCACAAAGGTCTCCGGAGCTGACCCATTCAGCACTGATACTTGCACGCCAGAGGAGTATGTCCTGGGGAAGTTTGATGAGTTGATGGAATCAAGGTATCAATCCCCAGAGGGAGTAGATGGTGCCCAAATGACGAGAGTAACTTGTATAGTACTTAGTGGCCATGATGCGGCAAAATGGCCGATGAATTTAAAGGAAATGTTCCAGACCTGGGGGAACAGATTGAGGCAGCTAAGTACGGGCTAGTCTTAAAGAGGTTGATGAAGATGGAATCTCCCATCTCCTCCAGACCTTCAATGATAATAAGAAACAATAAAGATTCTCTGGGGACCAGAGAAAACCTAAGTCTTTTTGTATTCTTTAATCTTTTGGAACGTAAGTTCCCAGATCCTATATGTTGTATTCTTTTAGTGACCCATGTCCCGGTCCCCAAGGCCGACCGGTCACTTTCAAGTAGTTAATAAAGGTTTTTGATGGTTGTCAGAGGGCATGTAGCTACATCAAGGCACGTTAGATCGACAAAGGGCTTTCTGATAGATGATCTTCTTGAGGTGTCGCTTTGGATGTACATCTGACACATTGGAGACATGGCACCGCTTTTCTCATTTATGAGGCATGTAGCCTTGATCCTCAGGGAATTAGATTTCTTCCTTCTCTTTCTAGGCTCTCTTCTCAAGGCTGATTCTTCCACTCCATCTTCTTGCCTTAATTCTTTTGACATATCAGACCTTCTCCGTCTCGAGGTTTTTTGTAAAGTAGCAAAGGTAGTACCAGCCACTGGATATTATATTTAATGGCAAGATGTAAAATAGGGTTAGGGTTAGGGTTAGGGTTAGAAGGGAAATGTGTATAAATAGATAGTCTGGCCCTATTCCAAGGGTCAACAAAATTGATGATTTTGCAGTCCATAGTAATAGAGAGGCAATATTTTCATCTCAGTTGTAGAGCTCAATGCTCCTTGGTCTTTAAGCTTTCAGTAGTTAGATGCTCCCTTGGAGCCACCATTGTACCACGCACCGGTGCTTGCTGGAAAGAATGTTAATTAAGAAGAGAGAGTTCTTACAATGACGTTGTTGGCACTTTGTCTTCTAAGTTAATGGTATTTTATATTTAAATGTTCTTCATGTCTTCTGCTCTGATACTTTATGTAGATTAACGACCTCCTTTCCCTTGCTACCGATAAAATATGAACTGATGGTTGTGTGTTTCTTCGGTATTTAGTGTAGTATATCAGAGCATTCTTGATGTATTGAATGTTTAAACATAACTATAGGTAGATGAAATAATTCTAACCTTACAGGATCTTTTTCAATTTATTTTCTAAGTGTAAAATGCTTGGAGAAACCCCACCTTCCTGAATCCCCAGAGAGAATGAGTTGAAGAAACCAGTTATCCCCCTTGAAAATAGTCACATCTCCCAACTAAGCCCCGCACCATCGAGACCCGACCCTCAGGTGCTTGGAGGCCCAGAGAATCTCATTACCCCGGATAACCTTTGTAGGCAAAGTTGGCCAATACCCCGGTACCCGGTGACAACTTACATCTGTTGGCGGACCCGGTCACCAAAGTCCCATCAACAGAAAATGGCACTAGAAGGATGGCATGAACTCATCCCCCTCTTGAGATTTTGATTTTACACCTCCTGAGTGTTCCCCGAGCCATAGTTTTAGGAGTCGAGCCTTCAGCGGGATTGGGTCTTTCTCCCGAGTAAAATTTGAGAGAATCCTCAGGTCAGCCCCAAACCCCAAAATGTTTGTTGAACTTGAGCCTCCCGCTCGAAAGAAATGGACCCCAAAGACTGTACCGGCCATTATTGTTTGGGGGTCTAGTATACCTTAGAGTATCCAAACTTCCCAGACAGTCCCAGGAACCAACGCTCAAACTACTCAAAACCCAGTTCCACCAATGGCTGCATACTTCGATAACACTAGGTCCCCTATGGGAACTTTTTCGGGTGCGGTCAACGACTTACCCTCACACTCAAAGAAGATTTGCCCGTGATACAGTACCTAGGCTCACAAACCGCAGAAGAACACTTATAGGCATACAAGGATGCCATGAACCGACACCAAATCTAATATGAAGATGTTGTGACCCAGATGTTTCCCCTATCGCTAGGATAGGGTGAGCTGAACTGGTACCTAAACCTTCCTGCCAACTCCATCAATAGTTGGCAGGACATGGAGGATGCCTTCTTGGATGCCTTTTGCATACATGTGGACCCAGCTTGGTCCCATAGCCAGTTCATCTCCATCAGAAAGGAACCTAATGAACCCCTTGCAACATTCAATCATTGGTTCCAGCGCGCCTTGAAGCGGTGCACGAGCCCTTTCATTCCATCCCTGGAAGTAACCATACAGACCTATCTAAACGTGATGGACCCCTTTTTTTCCACTCTCCTCTGGAGAATAACCACCGTGGGTGACTGAGATACTTTGGTGAAAGTTTACAACCTAGCCTTAGAACTATCTTGGGGACTCAACAAATCTCTGGGCGGGATTGGGCAAAACACGCCCTTCAACATGATCCCCGGCGAAACTGCATATGCTGGGGGATATAACCCCAATCTGGCAATGGGATCCCCCGCGATGGCAATGAATCCCCTTCCACCGCTAATAGACCAGCAGGCCCAGTATGTTTACTCATCATAGACTCAGGCAATACCGGGTCTGGAAGTCTTCCCTTGGAATCAGCCACAGTAGGCACAACAACCTCAGACACAACCACCTAGAGTGCCCTTCTTTCAGTCATCCACAACTGGAGGATTGCCGCTCTCGACTTTGATGAATGCTGCTGCCTTTCCAAGGAACTAACAATAGAAACTGTCACATTGTGACACAAACACCCAGTTGACCGCCGAGTTGAATCCCTCCAGTGAATTTTTTCCACCCTGACCGTGGACATGGGTCAGCTGAAGGTGGGTTCCTATGCACCCTAGAATTCTAATTTCCAGAGAGGGAATATTTTCTCCGGCCAACGAAACAACAATGTCGGGGGAAGAAACTTCAACAACGGGTCTCAGCCCAATCAATAGCAATGGAACAATAATGCGAACACTGGAGGCCCACCTCCAAACTAAAATGCCAATCAAAGTGGTGTTGGACCATCACATTTCACACCAGTCACAGACTTCCAGCCCATGACCAATTGGTGTAGATTGCATGACACAGGCTCCCACAACGAGGTTAACTGTGCCACGCTAGAGAAGGTCATCATGATCTCCCAACTGGACAGACAAAAATCATAGGATGCTACTCCCCTAGAGCCTCCTATGCAAGAGCCAACTCATAGTGCATTCACCTGTGAGACCATCTTCTTCAGATCCTCCGGAGAAGATGAACAAGAATCCAAATTGCAAGGACTCTTTGATGAATCAATTCCGGCCTTTGAGGCCAATGCCTTCACCAACCCGCAGGCTCCTTACAAAACTTGGAGCCAGGTTGGTAAAGGACTAGTTTACACACCAACACCTCCCACCAAGGACACTCCTCCTCGGGACAATACAACTGATCGGCCAGTCCCTCTAAAAGGTTCTAGCTCTAACCAAGCAAAAGACCTAGCTGAGGGAAGCCACCAATTCCCGAGAGGAATATTTGATATCACAAAGGCATTAGAACAAACTACCACCTCCATGACCTTCATGGAGGTTTTACTAAACTGTCCCAAGCAGAAGAAGTCTCTTCTGAAGCTCTTGGGGAACCCAAAAGTCGTCAGTCACCCACCCAAGACTGTCTCTTTTGAGGACGCCAATGCGGCTGTCTTCCAAGGAAACAATGAAGATCCTCCATTCCTACTAGGCCTAAATATCCAAGCCAAAAATATACACAACTTCCTAGTAGACTTTGGAGCTTCAGGCAACATCATCCCCCTTTCCATATGCCAGAAGCTCAGATTCCGTCCCACCCCATCTAATGGCGTGGTGATTCAACTAGATAAAACTGCAGTGAAAAGGGTGGGGGAATTGAAGAATGTTCGGATACAGCTCATCCAGAACCCTAGGATAGCCAGCATAATTGACATCTAAGTGGTAGACATCCCATAGAGTTATGGGATTTTATTAAGTCATAATTGGTCTAAGTCCTTGAATAGATACTTTTTGACTGACTTCTCCCACTTATGGCTCCCCTAGGAAGGAGAATAAAACAAAATCCAGGTTGAAAGCGAACCCTAGATGAAGCAAGCCCTTACCGAAGTCAAGAGGGTTAGTGAGGTCTTCTTCTCTGAGACTTCCCCGGGGGTGTACCAACCCTTTGAAATCTTAACATTCGATTTCACCCCTGGGGAGGATCCCATAGTTCTACAGAGAACCCAGGACCTAGAAGAAAAGTTGAGGGTTGAGGTCGACTCTTAGGGTGTTGCAGCTACCCCCACTACACTCTTGTCCAGTACTTAGTGCCGAGTACACTATTAGAAACATTCAGAGCTAGAGTGTGAACTTTTCCTTTTCATTGCTACCCGGCACATCGACGCCTTCTAGTTGATTCCCTAGAGTCCAGTATTCCTATTGGAGGCACTTCTTTGGTGCCATCTCCCCAGGGATCTCAACTTCAAACCCCTCTAGAGGAAAACCTCACCCATGCGCCAACAGTGCGGGAGGAAGCTCCTCCCAAGTCTCCCAAAAGAAATCCAAAGACTACTCCCTCTCCCCAGCTCCAGACTATAAATAATGATCTATGGACCCTTAAGTTTGACGGGTCCTGATCCAAACAAGGTTGTGGGGCCAGAGTAGAATTAATCAACCTACGAGGGAAATCCTTCCTCACATCCTACAGGCTGTAGTTCAACTGCATGAACAATGTTATGGAGTATGAGGCTTTGGTCCTAGGACTCCTATTTGCATTAAGAAAAGGGATCACCCGCCTCTGGGCTCTGGGTGATTCAGAGTTGGTTGTCAAATAGGTTCGGAGTCAGTATACATGTCATGACAAAAGGCTGGCTACATACCACAATCAGGCATGGAGCCTTATTGAAGATTTTGATGCTTTTGGCATTAATCTTATTCCCCAGTGACGAAATTATGTCCTGGATGCCCTCGCTATTTCCGCCAGCATACTTGAGCCCATGGCCGACTCACGACTCCGAAGATTTTCAGTTGAGATGATCCCCATCCCATCCATTCTAGCTAATGTCACCCATTTTCAAGTTTTTGAGGACAATCAACATATCTTGGCCTTCATGGCAAATGTTGGTGTCTTCAAGGATTAGATAATGGAGGAACGAGACCATGATGATACTAGACAGGGTTATAAAGATGATGGGATCATGGACCTACCCACTAACACCATCCCTAAGGGGATGGTCACACTTGAACGTATCTTTGACTCAAACCCCAGGGCTGGGAAAAGATGTCATCCTCCTCCGAGGGAGGAAAATTCAAGGAAGTAAACATCAGCCAGCTCGGTGAAGAAAAGATGATACACATTGGCACCTCCTGCTCCCTTGAAGAGAAGGAGAAGATTCTCGTGGTTCTCTGAGAATATATAGACATAATTGCATGGGGATATGAGGATTTGAAAACATATGACACATCCATTATGACTCATACCATCCCCTTGAAACCTGATGCTAAGCCTTTTTTGCAAAAGCAACAATCGGTCAACCCATTGATCGAGCCTTTGATTTGTCAAGAGGTAGAAAAATTGTTGTCAGCCTAGATAATCTTTCCGATCTGGCATACTATGTGGGTTGCCAATTTGGTCCCTGTGAGAAAGAAGAGCGACAAAATTTGCCTTTGTGTGGATTTTCAAAACTTGAATAGGGCCTCCAAGAAAGATAATCATCCTCTCCCCTCGTTGGATGAGGTGTTGCAGGTAGTGAATGGATCCCAAATGATGTCATTCTTGGATGGGTACTCCGGATATAACCAAGTCATGGTTAAGTATGGAGATAGAGAGAAAATGACGTTCACCACCAAGTGAGGAATGTTTGCATACATGAGGATGCCCTTTGGCTTGATTAATGCAGGGGCCACATTTCAAAAGGCCATGGACATTGTGTTCGAGGGCCTCGTGAATCAGTGTACAATCATCTACATGGATGATTTGACCGTCTTTTCCCGAGACAAGTGTGAACATTCCGCCCACCTTGCTTAGATCTGCGAGAGATGTCACCGGTATGGAATATCCCTCAACCCTAAGAAATGCATATTTGGGGTCACTAAAGGGAAGTTGCTCAGGAATATTGTCTCCGAGAAGGGTATATCCATTGACCTCGAGAGAGTTGAAGTGCTGCTAAATTTTCAGATGCCCGACAGCAAGAAAGAGATGCGATCCTTCTTCAGAAAGATCAACTTTGTTCGGTGGTTCATCACTGGATTCGCCGAGATAGTCAAACCACTCAAAAAAATGATGAAAAAGGATACCAAAATTGAGTGGAGTCTTGAAGCAAAGCGGGCATTCGCCCAGATCAAATAGATGATAATGGAGGCACCTATCCTAGCTAGTTCAGACTAATCCCTCCCGTTTTACATTTACTCCTTTGCTTCACCGCATTCTGCCATGACAGTATTGACTCAAAAGGTCAAAGGGGAAGAATGAACCATAGCTTTTAGTAGCTCCCCCTTCAAGAATGCCAAAGTCTGGTATTCATCATTGGAAAAGTAGGCCTTTTCTCTTGTTTGCACCGTGAAGAAATTCTGGCATTATATTCTCTGGAGCAAGGTGCATGCTATCATCTCGGACTAGGCTATGAAATCTCTGCTAATGCAGAGTGAATCGGGTGAAAGATAAGGGAAATGGGTGGCCATCCTTCAGGAGTATGACTTGGAAATGCAACCCATGAAGATAGTCTGAGGCCAGGGACTAAGTCGAGCGATGGCAGAAGAGACTCCCCACATAGAATGTCAGACTTACATGGTGGAGTCCATCACTCAAGACCCATGGTACACTGATCTAGTTTATTTATTGTTGAAAAAAAAATGCCTAGAGGGGTTACCTCCCAATAAACGCTGTGCCCTATGGATGAAAAGTGCTCACTTTATGATCAAAAACTTTGTGCTTTACCGCAGGAACTACGAGGGAGTATACCTTCGGTGCATTGACAGAGACCAAGCTGCAAAGATGATCAGTGAATTCCATGGGCAATTTAGAACTAGGCATGGCTCATCCAATGCCACCACCCATCAGATCCTCTGGGCCTGGTACTTTTGGCCCTGTATATTTAAAGATGTTTATACTCACGTTTGAAGATGCCACACTTGCCAAACTGTGACACACCATGAGCGTAACCCGGCTATGCCTTTACAACTAGTCTTTAAGGCTAGGCCCTTCACGCAATGGGCATTTGACTTCATCAGGTAAATCAACCCCAACTCATCTGCCAACCACCGGTACATCCTAACTGCAACCGATTACTGCACCGGGTGGTTCGAAGCTATACCTTGTAAAAATAACATGTTAGATGTAGTTATTAAATTCCTGGAAGAAAACATTGTCACAAGATTTGGAATGCCCTTTGCTCTAGTATGTGACAATGGTCCTACGTTTTTTTTAGCACAATTACTTTAGTGGACCTACAATCAGAAGATCACTCTAAAGTTTTCCAGCAACTATTACCCCCAGGGGAACAGTGTTGCTAAATCTATGAATAAAAATCTACTTGAAGTGATCAAACACCTGTTAGAATAGAATCCCCAGGATTGGCAACAAAATTTGAGATTCACCCTCTAGGAAGATCGCATTTGAATTAAGGCCACCCTAGGAATGTCCCCATTCCATCTGGTTTATGGTCAGAACCCAGTATTCCCAATCAACTTACAGATCCTATTTTTGCAGTTTATACAGGAATTAAGCAACCGGGATTATCATAGAGGTTCAGCTCCTAAACCTAGTGCGGATGAAAGAACAATGAGACACAACCCTTGAACATTTCGCGCATCATCAAGCAGTGGTAAAGAGGTGGTTCGACCATAGAGCCCAATACAAGGCTTTTCAGATTTTGGACTTGGTCCTGCTGTGGGACAAGGCCCGTGAGAAGAAAGGCAAGCACACCAAGTTCCAATGGCTCAGGCTCAGGCCATACCTAATCTCAGAGATCTACAGGGAAAATACCTACTGCCTTAAGACCATGACAAGAGAACTTGTCCCATTGCCTGTCAATGGACAGTTTCTCAAATATTATTTCGAATAAGGTTGTTTCGCTCAAAATTTTACTTTATGTAAAGTTTCTGGTTTGTAAATATTTTCTTCTTGGTGCCTTGTTGGGAGGTACCTTGCCTTGTAAATAGCCTTGTTGGCCGTCTTTTGGGACCACCCTTTTTCCTTGGTTGTTTTTGCTTTTTATGTCTTCTTTTCAGGTTCTGGCATTTTTCTCTCCTTTTTGTAAGGGCTGGAATGCTTTGCATAACATCTGGTCTCCGGGATATTGTCTTTAGCACGGTGAACTTAAGAATCTATTGTTAACATGGTGGAATCAGTCCGGTCTCCGGAGCTCTTTTTCTAGTTTGGTGGTACACTGAGTAATCTTCATCAGGTTTATCTTCGGAAGTCTGGTAATCAGTGAACTAAAATAAGGAACAAGTAATCAGACACATCGAGGGTAGATCGGTTGCACTAAGTTAGTTAACCCAAGTCTGAACTTTTATAAGATTCTTTCCGGGTCTGGAGTTTTTCTCCCCCATTCAACACATTAAGGTGGGTGGAAGGGTGAAAGAAGTACCACCATTAAATTTAGCTAAGCTTAAGTTTGATGGTGAAAGAAGTATCGCCCTCCCATCCAGGAACATACAAAATAACAAGAAAAAGAAATGGGACAAAACTTCGGTCTCCGAGGGAAAAGAGAAAATCTGATGACTTCGGGGTTTGATATACTTAGTGCCTCTTCTCTACTTCTCCCAGAGGTCATCAACTTGGTTTTCTTCCAAAGCACACACTTCACTACTGATGAAAGGATTATGGACTAAAGCGTGTATAGCCAGATTTTCTCAAACATGTTACTCTTTACATGTAAGATACTTCGAGTAACAATTTGTTCTAGTTTTTGCTAATCAGAGATTCTGTAGTTCTCAAATGTGATAAGACATTTGTCCCAGATAGTCACCATTTGTTATGCCATGCATCCCCATCCTTACATTTTGTGTGCAAAATGTAGGGTCCCCCTTTTTTGCTTTTTGCTCCTGTGAAATGACCCTAACCGACCATTTACTAATTTTTCCCAATTAATCTCATGTAGATTTAAAACAGACAATAACATGTACATAATCATTGAACCCAGAATGATAACTAGCAGATATATATTCAAATAACCAGCAAGTACATTCTCATGAAAACCTAAAAAATATGGTTTTGTATTATACAACGACAATACAATAACCAAATAGTACAATATCCAAACTGAAATACAGAAATAATAGTGAGATCGGCTGATCAAGAACCTGATGAAACAATGGTGAACTCTGAAGTGAATCCACACTAGGATGAATCAGGTTTCCATCCAATCCACCAAGAAATGCTGAAGGTTTCCGTCCTTAGATTTATGATTCAATAGCTGAAGCTTCTCGAATTCTCAAGGAGAAATAAAATCTATAATACTGAAGCATCCTTAATGAGTATCAAAAACCTCCTCTTATGGCTGCAGTTGTGACTCTTCAGTTTCCCCACTGTGACCCTTCGTATGCCCATTTCATCTCTTTATAGACTCACTTTAAGTCACTTTAAATAAATGACCGTTGAGTTATAAAGTAAAATAATAAATAAGTGAGGAAATCATCCAGCATTAAAATGGGAGCCCAAACGAGCTCAGGTGTCATCGTGTGATAGCTCGCTAGAAAGATCTTGACGAGATGCTCCAAGTCCACTACTGAAAAGCCAAGAATTCTAACCCTTGCTGACTTACTATAAATAGTAAGTTCCCTGGAAAATCATAGAAACTACATCGATTGGCCTGGAACTGAAACCACCAAGGCCAATTATCCCCTGGAACACTGTCATGCCATGGTCAACCCTTTAGATTAAGGTAAATAGGTTAACGACCTGACACAAAATAATGTGCCCCAAAAAGGGGACATTACAAATCATCCCTTCTCAGAGATTGCTTTCCCTCAAGCAATCGGTACCTACATGCTATGAGCCAAAATGTCTGGATCCCATACCAACCTCAAGGGGGCTGCCCCACTCTGCTGTTGTGCCCTCCTAATAAAAATGTGACCTGTAAGGTGAAGCCACTCATTACTTTCCCAAATCAGCAATGCATCAGTCATACTAATACTGGAATCCCAAATCACCCCATGTGCATGATCAATCAAATCACCCTGCCATGTGCTGCTATCATCTATGAGAAGATCCTCAATCCAACTAAGAACCTCACTCCAACTGAAATCAGAAACACCACTAAGGTCAAGTGAAGGTGGGAGCTCGACATTATGCCAACTAGCTTGCTGAATTATTACTAACCATGGAAACGTTCCTCCTAGGTCCCACAAACAAAAAATCCATCCACCTTCCCATTTGTCTGTAATATCTTGTCGATCCATACCTATAATGGGTGGAATGTCCAAAATGTCCAACTGCCACAACACTGCCCCTCTAACATGTATCCCAAATCAGTGATTGTACTGAAGAAGAAAACTAGCAACATTGCTGGACATGGCTTCCTCCTTCATGAAGGGAAGCGTGTCAAACCAATCACCCATCCCACACCTATGAAATAATTGAAATAGAAAGTCCTCTATAGGTGGGTTGAATGGGAAAAAAAATGCATTCCATATAATGTGGCCATAATGTGATGCACTAACCGACTCCTCTGGAAATCTTGAATCGACACTAGAATTCCATAACTGTCTCTTTATACTTGGAGTTATACAATGCAATCCTTGTGTGAAAATTTCACTCCATCAAACACAATCATCAGACCAAGCTCAAAAATTGAACTCACATCGTTACTCCATTTTGGTGACCAAGGCTCATCTATAGTAACTAAACCTAGGTCCCAAATCCTACAATCAATCTCATCCTTGTCATGGGGATATGAAATATCTTCCTCATCTAGCTCAAAAAGTGGATTCTCAATTATCCAATCAACACTCATCTCAAAGTGTAAGTTATCATTCAACTTGAGTCCTGTACTTTCACTATGTTTCATCCAGTCAACATTATGCTGGATCAAAGTATTACCATCAGAAGAGTGAATATCCTCATGCCTTAACTCAGCTGCTACTACATAAATAGCTGATTCAAAAAATGTATTATCAACCCTATAGTCATCAACCAAAGGACATGATGCCATAGTGCATGGGGAGTCCTTCAAATTCTCAGGTAGCTGATCCATGACTATATCCTTTTCAACCTTGTGGTCCCTATGAATACCAATAGCTTCATCCTCACTAAGCTGCCCATATGACTGAATTTTGTCTTTCTTTGCATGCCCCTTTATAGGTTGAAACAAATCTTCCTTCATTTCTTCCATGTACTCCTCAACTGAAGATGCACCCACCATATTATTTTGCTCAAAATCAAAACAACTCATACCTTCATGTGGCTGATCAATCACTGTGGTCTTTGAAGATTTCATGACAACATACTCATAGTCCTTCTTATTATCATTGAGGATTGTGTGATTCACAACCATGGATGCATGAAATGTTTCTCCTTCTGTATCCTGTTGTAAATCTCCTCTCAAAGATGATGAAGCCTCATGCAAATCACTCCCCAATGCTGCATGTTTATCAAATTCTTCATGAAGTTTCCTGCATTCCTCCTTTGTATTTCCTTTTCTCTTAAGCTGCTGCTTTGAATTTATAGAATCCAAGCCATCATCATCCTCTTCTGGAACACCCATAAATTGTGCAAAGGGAAGATGGTCACGTGTCTTCTTAGGAATAGTGCAATACCTTTGGTGGCTGCTCATTATTGCATCATTTGTTGCTATGGCATGATGCCTCTTACTTGCACTTGTAGACGGTGATGAAACCTTAGGGGGCCCAAATTTCCTGGAAAGTGTGTCACTTAATCGCTGCAATTCACAATTGAGTCTTTGTTGTGCTTGTTCAAGGTCTTTCCATGCTTGTGTATTGCTAAACAATCCCTTCATCATGACCATTCCTGCTGTTGAAACTAAGAACCAATTCCAACTGTGATAACCCTGGCCAAATTTGTTTTATGCTGTCCTGTCTGTACCAATTTTCCCCAAACTAAATTTTCACCAAATCTATTGCACTGTAACTTGTAAGTCTACCCCTGTTTCATTGTATTATCTACAATGAATTACACTCACAATAAGAGGTCACAAAATTTATTTTGTACTTCCTTCAAGCTCCCATGCAAAGGAAAAAAGAATCACAAACAATTCTCATGCAGGTCTGAAGCTTCACTCTTCAGCCGATAAACATTACACCATAGAGTTATATCTTTTCCTATACTTAGAAATTCTGAATAGCTCCTTTTTTATGCCTAAGATATGTGGTACTAAATTCAGCTAATATCCCTCACTGATTCTTACTCCAAACTCATCAAAATTTGATAAGTTCACAAAAAGGCATTTGGACAAACAATTGTCTTATTACTGATCATGAAGAAATTTGGAATCACAACAACAGTTAAAATGCTTTGTCCAATCACTCATAGCAGATATTCTGGTTTTGATTTTTTTCCTATCACAGCTGCCTTTGAACACTTAATACTCATTATAAACAACAAGCTTTGATAGCTTACTCTATGATTTTAAATTCCCAACTCTTACCATTCCCACTGTGAAAGCTTGCATAGAACTCAACAACAAAGATTGTATCTATGCAAACAGTCTTCAGGAAAACTATACATATAGGCTATCCCAATCTTGCAGTGATGAAACAACACGCATAATAGTATATAGTTAGCTGGTGACTCAGACCTCAATGTAAATGGGACATTTCTTTGACTGCCATAGTAAATTAATCTCTATGTAGCAATAGTGAGCTCCAATATGGGATTCAAACCTTTATACTTTGCTTCTAACAATTGACAATCCTTGTGCACGGATCAGAAACTTTGGAGTTTACATTCAGTGTTTAACTGAGCATGAAAACAATATTCTCATTGAAGCCATACAAAGGAGAAGAATTTATCAATTCCTGTTATGTTTTAAAACTCGTTTACACAATAGTTTAGATAACAATGTGTTCTGTCCCTCCAGAATAGGAATCTGTGTCTTTGGTACATTTAGCAGTAGCATACGTGAATTCCAATAGAGAGAATTACAATTCAAAACAAGTATGATTTCCTGTAACCTCAAGGAAAATTGTTGTTATGAAGGAAGAGTCTTTATTGCGTAACTCCCCAACTGGCTAAACACTGGAGTGAAGAAATTATGCCCAGATGAATACTCAATACTGTATCTTAGTGGGTGCGGGATTATGTAGTGCAGACACAATCTGCTGAAGGCGTCACAAAATACAAGGCATGGCTAAGGAAGTGCCTCTTGTGCACTTATTCCCAACTCACAAACCATAGCCGGCTAGTCTTCTACTCCCTAACTCCCATAACAAATCTTCTAACGCACCCAGTCTTCCAGACTGTGGTGTTACACACACCTCTCCATCTCCAGCCTGTGGCGTCACACCTATATGCAAAAGACATTCTCACCATCCAACACCAAAAACTATACTATTTTCCAGACAGAAGAGATTATAACTAGTTAACAATTTCTGGATTTTATTGTGTTATGAATTTTTTGCATCAAAATTCATAACACAATCAAATCCAGAAATTGTTAACTAGTTACTATCATGGATTGTGGAAATCTCTTCTCTTTGGAAGAGATTATGTCAAGCTAATTGGAATATCCCCGTAGCATAGCTAATATCATGGTTCAGTTGAATGTTTCAATCATACTTCAACGTATTCCTTCCTTACGGTGGCGCTCAAAAACCTAAGATTTCATGGGCTCACTAAACGCACAGTCACTACGAGACTGCAGTCTACCCCACAAACTTCACCAGTCACAAGATCTTAGTCTAGCATGTTTGCAATCAACAGATGGATGTATATAGCTCTATTCCACTCGCTATGAGTATCGAGGACGCTGTGTGGCTCTCAGCCTGATTACCACTATCTAGCTGATACCGTGTTTCCTTAAGGAGGTTGACATCTCGCATGTATCCTGGCGGAAAGGATGTTGCCTAATGTCTATGTGCCTGCGCACCACTTCTCTTCACTAAGTGCATGCTATTTCTGAGGTCTGTAGACCTGGTATCTTCTGTTCATGACACGTAGGAGTGAGAATACTCTGAGTCCTTGTCCCATGTGAAACACCACCCACAACTCTTAAACTGACCCACTGCCTTGGTGTTTAAACTCCTAGAGCTATACTGAGGCACCCGAGTCTAGACAACGCTGGATAGATAAGACTAAGTCTGTGGTCAAAGGCGTGGGGTCAAGATGTTTCCAGAATGGTTCACTAATTCCCTTGTTGCGTGAGCAGGCTGTGTGTTTTCCAGCTCTAGGAATATCTGACTTTGAAAATTCTTTAAATGCAAAGCCACAAATCAAGCCAATATTTCAATATCTGGAAGTTACCTGTACCCTTGCTTGCTAAGTCCAATAATTAGAATACATAATAGCAAATTATTTTACTCATAAAACCCTTCTGTAAATCTATTTTTGGTAAAACTTCACAGGCTAGCAGGAAAACCAGCTCTGATACCACTGAAATGACCCTAACCGACCATTTACTGATTTTTCCCAATTAATCTCATGCAGATTTAAAATAGACAATAACATGCAAATAATCGTTGAACCTAGAACGATAACCAACAGATATATATTCAAACAACTAGCAAGTACATTCTCATGAAAACCTCAGAAATATGGTTTTTTATTATACAACGACAATACAATAACCAAACAGTACAATATCCAAACTGAAATACATAAATAATAGTGAGATCGACTGATCAAGAACCTGATGAAATAATGGCAAACTCTAAAGTGAATCCACATCGGGATGAATTGGGTTTCCATCCAATCCACCAAGAAATGCTGAAGGTTTTCGTCCTCAGATTTCTGATTCGATAGCTGAAGCTTCTCGAATTCTCAAGGAGAAATAAAATCTATAATACTGAAGCATCCTCAATGAGTCTCCAAAACCTCTTCTTATGGCTATAGCTGTGACTCTTCAGTTTCCCCACTGTGACTCTTTGTATGCCCATTTCGTCTCTTTATAGACTCACTTTAAGTCACTTTAAATAAATGACAGTTGAGTTATAAATTAAAATAATAAATAAGTGAGGAAATCATCCGACATTAAAACGGGAGCCCAAATGAGCTTGGATGTCATTGTGTGATAGCTCACCGGAAAGCTCTTGACAAGATGCTCCAAGTCCACTACTGAAAAGCCGAGAATTTTGAACCCTTTTAACTTAATATAAATAGTAAGTTCCCTGGAAACCCACAGAAACTACACTGATTGGCATGGAACTGAAACCACTAAGGCCAATTATCCCCTAGAATACTGTCACGCCATAGTCAGCCCTTCGGATCAAGGTAAATAGGTTAACGACCCGACACAAAATAATGTGCCCCAAAAAGGGGACATTACATCTTGGCTCTTGCCTTGTCCTTTTTTTTTTCCTTTTGTTTTTCTTTGTTTTCCTTCTCTGGGTTTTCTTTCCCATGGTGTTGGTTTTGTTTTTGTTTTTGTCTCTCGTGTCTCCAAGACCCGGTCCTGGAGTTGGTTGTCCTTTGTTAGGAGCAAGACTCCAGACTCCGAGATTCTTCGCCACAATGTCTTCTTTTCGTAAGAAGGTATGGTTGCATGGAATCCCTGGGCCTGGAGTCTGGAGGTCTGTCTATCCAGAGTTTGCAGAAGGAAAGGTTACTTTCTTTTACCCCGGGTATAAATAGAAATTACCTGTCATTTTCACAATTACCGCAATTAAAACACTTAAGCAATTTGAGCGATTTCAGAGTGATTTTACAATGATTTAGCGAGAGTCTAGTGCGAACCATTCCCAGCTATTCTGAACAATTGTGGGTGGTTTGTGGTGGTAAGTGGTGATCGTTTGTTGGTAGGGGTTGTTACAGAGCATTCACGGCATGAGTTCCTTTCTTTTCCCTTCTTTGTTTTTAGGTTGGTGCCTTCTTTCCTCTCTATTTTCATGCTTTTTGGTTTTTGTCTAGTTTTTGTGTTGTATTGCATTTCTATTTTGTGTTGCGTTTCTTTTTGGTTCGCCGCCCGTTGGTGGGTCAACTCTGCCAGAGGGTTGTCCACCCTTTGTGTAGATGTAGGATACTGTAAAAGTTGTAGATGTTTGTACATTTTTTGGTTTTGTAAATAGCTGCCCTGCGTTCTGTACATATGTATATTTGGTATATATTATTGTATATCCCTCTGCTTGTCATGTATTTGTCCTTCGGCTCTGCTTAGGTTAGGTGTATATTCTATGTATAGTTGTTTGGTAGTTTTTCGAGCTTGCCGTGCTATGTTTGTTTCTTGTTCCTAATTTGCAAGCTCGCTCTCGGCAGAATACCGCCTGGTTGAAACTTGACTCTCGACCAGTTTCATCCAGGTGGTTTTCTCTCTCCTCCATAAACCAGCCTGTCCTTCATTTATGTCCCATGTATGCATTTAAATTTGTCCAAGTGGCTTTCACTTTTCATGTGTTCGGATAGTTGGCTCCATCGCCGTCACCATAACTTCTATTTATTGCATAGCCACGTGGCGTCATCGTAGGTTTGACAGCTCACTTTTTGCACACACCTTCCAACGGTTAGTTTTTTAGACTCCGGGTCTCTTGCCATCACACAACCCACGTCTTGCATTTACTAAGTGTGATGAGACCCACAGGCTTAGATATTGGTTAAATTTTCAAGTTTGCAAAATATATATATACTTTCAAGGATTTTTGAACTAAGCTTTTTCAGGGAAAGAAAGCGCCACCATGGTAAGATCTCCGGACCCTGAAATGATATTTATTTATCTATTTTGATGGTCTCCTTTCCTTGCAGGTTTCTAGAACAACATACTTTCATCATGTCTGAAGCTTCCAAATCTTCACCACCTGGGAGTCCGGAACTTCCTTCTACGACGGTTACTAGAGTAGCTATTAGGTCCAAACTAGAGAAGGCTCTGGAGAAACTGCCCCTGAGCATGAAATACGTAAAAGATAGAATTATCATGGGCTCAAAGATTGAGTCCAAAGTTCAATTCATTACTAACACCAGTGTTGGGACATGGCCTGAGATGCAGGTCTTGGTGAAGATGATGTACATTCAGCGGTAGGCCAGGGATCCATTGGCCATTAAAATTGGGAATTTTGGGATTCTTAAGGTAACTTGTTTCCCGTGCTTGGTGTAGTCATCGGAGCTTATTCATACACTTGCAGCACACTACAATACATTTGTCTAGGCCATTATGCTCACAGCCCCAGAGCCAATCGGGTATCCCACCCCTATGGTGTCTCTCGATGCCGCAACTTTTCAGATGGGGTTGGGGATTCCTCAATTTGACAGGCCAGCTGTAGTTACCAGATTAGATGCCTTGGCACAATTTAAGCAGTTTGAGGAAGCGGCCTGTATATATATGAATAATCATTGGCTCAAGGCCCCGAAGAGGGATCCCAAGAGGATGAAGCTAGAAATCCCCAGGTCTGAATTCAAAGAAAGCATCTAGATGGGGATGATAGCATTATGCCAGGTCTTCGGGAAACCACATGTCCGAAAATTCTCCGGGTTGATGTATTACTTCCTGCTTGGTATCAGCACGGGCAGGGAGCATTTTGATTGGGCTACCATAATTTCAAACCACATGGATTCCCAATTCCTTCAGATGGTCCAGAAGAAGAAGTTTTATATGACTTCCTATGTTCTTTGGGCCCTGGTACAATAGTGACCCCGCACCAATGGGTTACTCACAAAAGGTGTACTCAGGATAGCTCCCTGTCAAAAAGCCCCTTGGGATCATTTTCCACAAAATTAATGGGAGGCCAGTTTCCCCAATTTTTGTTGAGTAAATGACGCTTTCATTTACTATAACTTGCTCACACCCACCTGGGATGCAGGATACCGCCTGTCTACAGAGGTGATGGATTTGGTCTGGAGCTATAGCCATTATTATGGCTGGGGATCCATTGTCCATTAAAATTGAGAATTTCAGGATTCTTAAGGCAAATTGTTTCCCATGCTCAGTGCAGTCACCGAAGCTTATTCTTATAATTGCAGTGCACTACAATACATCTGTCCAGGCCGTTATGCTCATAGTCCCAGAGCCAACCGGGTATCCCACCCCTATGGTGTCTCTCGACACCGCAACTTTTTAGATGTGGTTGGGGATTCCTCAATTTGACAGGCCAGCTGTAGTTACCAGATCATATGCCTTGGCATAGTTTAAGCAGTTGGAGGAAGCGGCTCGTATATATATGAATAATCATTGGCTCAAGGCCCCGAAGATGGATCCCAAGAGGATGAAGCTAGAAATCCCCATGTCTGAATTCAAAGAAAGCATCCAGATGGGGATGATAGCATTATGTTGGGTCTTCGGGAAACCACATGCTTGAGAATTCTCTGGGTGGATGTATTACTTCCTACTTGGTATCAGCATGGGCGGGGAGCATTTTGACTGGGCCACCATAATTTCAAACCATGTGGATTCGCAATTCCTTCAGATGGTCTAGAAGAAGAATTTTTATATGAATTCCTATGTTCTCTGGGCCCTGGCACAATAGTGACCCGACACCAATGGGTTACTCACAAAAGGCGTACTCGGGATAGCTCCCGGTCAGAAATCCCCTTGGGATCATTTTTCACAGATTCAATGGGAGGCCAATTTCCCCAGTTTTTGCCAAGTAAATGATGCTTTCATTTACTACAACCTGCTCACACCCACTTGGGATGCAGGATACCACTTGTCTACAGAGGTGATGCATTTGGTCCAGAGCTATGGCCATTATTATGGCAGGGGATCCATTGGCCATTAAAATCAAGAATTCTAGGATTCTTAAGGCAGCTTATTTCCCATGCTCGGTGCAGTCACCAAAGCTTATTCTTACACTTGCAACGCACTACAATACATCTATCCGAGCCGTTATACTCGCAGCCCCAGAGCCAACCGGGTATCCCACCCCTATGGTGTCTCTCGATGCCACAAATTTTTAGATGGGGTTAGGGATTCCTCAATTTGACAAGCCAGTTGTAGTTACCAGATCAGATGCCTTGGCACGGTTTAAGCAGTTGGAGGAAGCGGCCCATATATATATGAATAATCATTGGCTCAAGGCCCCAAAGAGGGATCCCAAGAGGATGAAGCTAGAAATCCCCAGGTCCAAATTTAAAGAAAGCATCCAGATGGGGATGATAGTATTATGCTAGGTCTTCGGGAAACCACATGCCCGAGAATTCTCTGGGTGGATGAATTACTTTCTGCTTGGTATCAGCATGGGCGGGGAGCATTTTGACTGGGCCACCATAATTTCAAACTATGTGGATTCCCAATTCCTTTAGATGGTCCAGAAGAAGAAGTTTTATATTGCTTCCTATGTTCTCTAGGCCCTGGCACAACAGTGACCCCGCACCAATGGGTTACTCACAGAAGGTGTACTCGGGGTAGCTCCCAGTCAGAAATCCCCTTGGGATCATTTTCCATAGATTCAATGGGAGGCCATTTTCCACAGTTTTTGTCGAGTAAACGACGCTTTCATTTACTACAACTTGCTCACACCCACCCGGGATGCAGGATACCGCCTATCTACAGAGGTGATGGATTTGGTCTAGAGCTATGGCCATTATTATATATAGTTTCATCAACATACATACATAAGGGTAACTGACTTCTCTGGGAAACCCTAATTGTTACCCAAACATTATGGGAACAAGATAATTCTTTTGGAATATTGCAGGTAGATAATGGAGCTGCATGCATTCTATGCCTTGAAGAAGGTAACAAATATTTCATTCCCAATCACTTGTGAGAATTATTCATGCAGTCTGGCTGCCGCCAAAGAAGCAGACAATGAGCTTAAAAGCTATAACTTGGAAGAATTCTACTTGGCATGAAAGTATTTTGATCCGCATGGAAAAATCGCGTTGGCACTTCCCCAGGCATCAGAGCCCCACCAATACCACATAGAAGACTTATGGGAAGATTGCCAGGATGACATGGAGGTCAGGAGCCAGTATTATATCCAGATGACCATGGGAATGATGGAAAGGTTAAAGCTCTAGAGATTTCCAGATGATTTCTCACACTCCAAATCGACAATAGATCCCCAGTACAAAGCAAAGGGGATTGATAAGTTGGCCCTCTCAGCAGTGGACTGGGATGCCCAGGAGGGGCCCACCATTGAAGAGTTCACCCACAACATGGTCGAATGTAGCCATGCCTACTTTAAGAAGGTGTGCCCTAAAAGTGTCCGTCGGGCTACCCAGCTGATACCAAAGTTAACCCCGGGGGCCGAGACTTCTTCACAAGGAGGAGATAAAGGGAAAGGAATAATGGAGACTCTAGAGGTCCCCATAAAAGAACAAATAAAGCAATCGGTAGTGGCCTCCCAACAAATGAGGGAGAATTTAATCACATAGTTGGCTACTCTGGTACTCATGACAGGACCAAGAAGAGGCTTAACCAAAATCCCAAGGCAGAGCCGGAGATGGGGATGCCCCAGATCCCACAAGTTGATATCCTTTCCTCTGACTCCTCAGAGTTGGAGAGGGAACCAAAGTCTGCTGATGTCCCAGCCAACCCTCCCTTGCAGGATAAATTTGATGATGTCTTTAGAACTGACAAGTTTGGGAATTTACAGGGGGACATTGAGCAGACAGAGGTTGAAGTCCCACAACAGGAAGAAGCTCTGAAACAAGAACTTGTGTAGGAGTAGGAAGAAAAGATGGGAGAAGAAAAGGAGACAGAGCAAGAGATCGCCTCTGAAGTCCTGGAGATATAGGATGTGGGAGTGGACCAACAAAAGAAAAGTGAATAAATGACATTAGCTGGGGGAACCAGACCTATGGGAGCAACTATAACCCCTGCTGCCGTGTTCCAAGTGCCACTCCCAGGAATGACATTTGGGTAGGTAATCACTGTGGCTCAAACACTAAATCTTGGCCCGATACCTCCCCTATTGCCGAAAGATGTACTTATGGAAGAGGATACTCCAGCTATAGAGGTTGAGGAGGAAAAACAACATGAAAAGGAAGAGACCCCGGGGCGGTCGATGAGGACCCAAACATAACCAAAGATACAGATGACAGGGCAGAAGAAACAAATGTCACCGGGGAAAATGTTGCCAACGAATCAAAAGATACAGGGAAGGAGTCGGGTGAGACCCGTACCACTGAAGAGGAACAACAGTAAGATATCAGGGAAGAACCAAAGGAACAAACTTTGGCTAATAAGTCACCCCTGCCACCAGAGTGGTTAATAGAAACCAAGAAAAGGAAGGCCCCACCGACTCCCAAAGCTTATCTCTCCTTGGCTGAGATGATGGCTTAGGCCCACGACCTACCAAAGGCCAAGAAAGCCTGGACGATTCATACTCTTTGAACCAGGCTAGGCGGAGAAATAGTTGCAGTGGTAGCAACACCTCCCCTAGACGCTGCCAAAACAACCGCCGAGGCCAATGATTATAATGTCATAGAGATATCACTAGGAAAGAGGGGAAAACAAGGTGAGTTAGACCTGTTAAAAGAAGCGGCTAGGGCAGTAGATGCCTATTATGAAAAAGAGGCCCAAAGGCTCAAGGAAGAAAAGAAGAAAACTACAAACCTCATGGGGTTGCTAACTGAGCTGGCTCGGCCTATCAATGCTATTCCTTTGGAGGCATCCACATCTGATGCACCACTGTCGCAAAGTGACATAGATTCATTGCAGGCAATGAAGAAGAAGGTCCAAGTGGTTGATGAGTTGGTTGCTCTACAAGTAGGAAATATCTGACATTTCCTGGTGTCCACCCTCCCAAACTTATATGCGGCCCGCCATGTTTTGCATCAAGCCGAAACCATTATCAACATATGAGAAGGTGACATCGAGAATTATGAAGTGTGGAAAGTAGAATTTGAAGAAGTCCTCGGCCTTGGGGAGGAAGTGGTTTCTAAGTCTGGAATTTTTGTGGAGGAATCGTTTGATTTTATGAGAACCCAACACTCCAGACTTGACCTCACATTGGGGGTAATCAAGCAACTGGTGGGGACTTTGCCAGAGAAAATCAATGCAGTACAATATTCTTTTAATTTATATAAGTCTTTTGTCACAAAGGTCTCCAGAGCTGACCCATTCAACACTGATACTTGCACGATAGAGGAGTATGTCCTAGGGAAGTTTGATGAGCTGATGGAATCAAGGTATCAATCCTCGGAGGGAGTAGATGGCGCCCAAATGACGAGAATAACTTGTATGGTACTCAGTGGCCATGATGCGGCAAAAATGGCCGATGAATTTAAGGGAAATGTTCTGGACTTGGGGGAACAGCTTGAGGTGGCTAAGTATCGATGGGCTGGTCTTAAAGAGGTTGATGAAGATGGAATCTCCCATCTCCTCTAGACCTTCAATGACAATAAGCAACAATAAAGACTCTCTGGGGACCGGAGAAAACCTAAGTCTTTTTGTATTCTTTATTCTTTCAGAACGTAAGTTCCCGGATCCCAGAGTCCCGGATCCTATATTTTGTATTCTTTCAGTGACCCGTGTCCTGGTCCCCAAGGCCGACCGGTCACTTTCAAGAAGTTAATAAAGGTTGTCGACGATTGTCAGAGGGCAGGTAGCTACTGTGTGCTAAAATGTTGACACACTTCTATGAATCATTCCATCCAAGGTTGCTCAAGAATGAGGCCTCAAATATCGATCCACAGCTCTCTAGTCATGGAGTGCAAAGGTTTAAAATGGAGGCCCTCAGATTGACCTAGTTAGTGCCTATGCAAGTACACCATGAAATGAGAGATTCAAATGCATGAAAATGAGATCTACTCTATATGAT
>MU226255.1:2348696-2359284 GCA_018584345.1 Thuja plicata
AAGGTAACTTGTTCTATCTGGATTTAGTTGAAGAGACATGCTTGTTTGCACAATATAATGATGTTTGGTTATGGCATAAGAGGCTATGTCATGTTAACTTTGATAACTTGGTAAGCATAAGTAAATTAAAAAATGTTAGAGGGATGCCTAAGTTAAAGAAACCTGAGAATACAATGTGTAAGCAATGTCAGTTGGGAAAAATGGCTAAATCTAGTTTCAAAAGAAAAACTCACACTTCTGAGAATATTTTGGAATTGGTTCATACTGACCTTTGTAGACCTATTGGTGAGAAAATTTATTGTGGAGACAAATATTTTATTCTATTTGTAGATGACTACTCTAAGATGATGACTACTATGTTTCTCAAAGAAAAATCTAATGCATTTCAATTATTTAAGTGGTACTTGACAAAAGTTGAAAAGGAAACAGGTAAGAGTCTGAAATGTCTGAGATCTGACAAAGGAGGTGAGTTCATTTCTAATAAGTTTAACAGGTTCTGCAATGACCGAGGGATAAAAAGACAGATGTCAGCACCTAGGACACCATCATAAAATGGTATAGCTGAAAGAAGAAATTGATCTATCATGGATTGTGCTAGAACATTAATGATGGAGAAAAATGTTGCTCTAAAATATTGGAGAGAAGTTGTAAGTACAACTGTTTATACCTTGAACAGAGTACAAGTCAAGAAAGGTACAAATACTACACCTTATGAGCTATGGTATGGACATGTACCTATTGTAAGTTATTTTAAAGTCTTTGGGAGTAGATGTTTTATACTGAAGGATAACAAAAATGATAAACTTGATGCTAAAGGAGAAGAAGGCATATTTCTTAGATATTCTACTAAGAGTAAGGCATACAAATGTTTGAATTCTAACACTAACAAAATTGTGGAAAGTGCAAATGTTAGAATTGATGAATATGTAGAAAGAAATGAGGCTGAAAGCATGATTGAGCCTGAAAGTTATAGATCATTCACATATCTTGAAGAGGAGGATTCTAACGAAACTATAAATGAAGTTGCCAAGCAACAGTCTGCACCTGCCAAGACATAGAACAAAATTGCTGGGCAACATGAGGTGACTACTGAGCTATTTGATGGAGATGCTGAGTCACAGTTTCACCCTGAATTGAACTTTAATGATCAAATTGAAGCCGAGAAAGAGCCTACTTTGGAAAAATATGTAAGAAGGCACCATAAACTTGATCAAATCACAGGAGCAAAGGATTCTATAATTATGAAAAGAGGCAAATTAAGAGAAGACACATGTTTGCTATGTGATTTTGAGCCTCAGACAATAAAAGATGCTTTGGACAATGAAGACTGGATTCAAGCCATGAATGAAGAGATAGACAAGATTGAAAAGAATAAGACATGGACACTAGTACCGAGACCTGACAAAAAAAATGTAATAGGTACAAAGTGGGTATTCAGAAACAAGATGAATGAACATGGAGAGGTAACAAGGAATAAAGAAAGACTGGTATGCAAAGGTTATGCACAAGAAGAAGGAATTGACTATGGGGAGATATTCACCCCAGTTGCAAGATTGGAGGGTGTGATAACTCTACTTGCATATGCAGCCTATAAAGGAGTTAAAGTCTATCAAATGGATGAGAAATCATCATTTCTAAATGGGATATTAGAAGAGGAAGTATATATTGAACAAGTTGATGGATTTGTTGACCCAAGTAAAAGGAACATGGTTTGCAGTCTGCATAAGGAATTATATAGACTGAAACAAGCACCCAGAGCATGGTATAAAAGATTGCACAATTATCTGATGAAGATTAGATTTGCAGGAACAAATGATAACAACAATCTTTTTTTAAAAACAGAGCAAGGTAAAGGAATTTTATTGGCTGAATTTTTTTTTGATGACATCATATTCAGTGGACAAGATATGATATGTAAAGCATTTTCAAAAGAAATGCAAAGTGAATTTGAAATGTCTATGCTTGGTGAGATAAAATTCTTGTTGGACTACAAATACATCAAATGAAGAATGGTATCTATATTACACAATCAAAATATATCAAGGAGATACTGAAAATTTTTGGTATGGAAGATTCAAAACCAGTGAGTACACCCATGGCTACTGGACAGAAGTTGACAAAAATGATGATACAAAAGAGGTAAATCAAGCACTGTATAGATCATTGATTGGTAAGCTTCAATATGTTGTGCATAGTAGACCTGATATTGCATTAGCAGTTGGAATTGTTGCTAGATTTTCTGCTAATCCAAAAGAGACACATATAATGGCAGTGAAAAGAATTCTAAGATATTTGAAAGGTACATAAGACTATGGCCTATATTACAAAAGGAATGACAAGTTTGAACTTAGAGTCTATATTGATTCTGACTGGGACGGTAATGTTGATGATAGAAAAAGCACCGTAGGAGGAGCATTTCTTTTTGGGAAAAGATTATTTTCCTGGACAAGCAAGAAATAGAATTGCACCTCACAATCTACAGTTGAAGCCGAGTATGTGGCAGCAACAGTTAATTGTTCAAACATTGTGTGGTTGAAGATACTACTAAAAGGTATGAAGGAGGAGATCACTGAATGAGTTGTCATATATTGTGATAACATGAGTTCCATTAATATTTCTAAAAATCCTGTAATTTAGTCTAAGACAAAACATATAGCTATCAAGTATCATTACTTGAGGGAGCTAGTTCAGAAGAAGGAAGTGAGACTGGAATATGTGAACACTAAGGAATAGTTGGCAGACATATTTACAAAAGCGTTACCCAAGGATGCTCATGAGTATCTAAGAGGTAAATTGGGGGTAATTCCCCTAGCCGAGGCTAACTAGTTTGGAATGGTACTATTGCATCAAATGTTTTAATCAGAATACTTGACACATTGATGCACAGTAAGTCACATTTTAGGATGCTGCCTAAAAACTGTGAAGTGGAAAACAAGAATAGAAAAGTACATCAGTAATACACAAAGATGCCAGGAAACATCATGATACAAAGATTAGAACAGAAGAATCTGCATGATGTAGATGCCAACATCTTTGGCATTGCTGTCAAAGAGGGAGATTATTGCTAAAACAACAGTTACCAACATATACAAGGGAGATATTACCGAAAGAGGGAGCTGAATAGTAACATAAAACATTTTCGTGTGATTATAGACACAGAGGGAGTCAGAATAAAGCTAAAGACATTAATGAAGATTTGTTCATATCAGGAACACAGGCACTTTTTGGATTATATGGTAACTTTGGTTGGAAATTTTTTTTTTGTTTAAGTGTTGCCATCAATGCCAAAGAGAGAGATTGTTGGAAAGATTGCTACAATGTAGATAATTGATTATTTTGTCATTGATGTCAAACCTTAACTGGTGAGACTATTGCTGTATGTTTGAGTACCTTATCCATTGATTGATGAAGATTTGGAAAGAATGGGATAAAAAGAAGACCAAGGAAATGGTTGAGTTATGAGTATACACTAGGGTACTTGATCATTTGGCACTTTGGCAAAGTGATACATTGTTTATCTATCACTGACAGTTCACTGCAAGGTCAATGTTGAGCAAAAAAAAGTCGATGTTGAGAAAAGTGAAAGATGATGCCGAGCAAAGCAAAGATGATGCTGAGCGCCAGTGAAATGCTAAAGGAGATAGAGAAAGCCAAGCAACAATATTTTGTTTATTGATGAGATTCGAGATCTATGGCTGACATAGTTGATTTCATTAGGATATGCATTATTAATTAAGATTGGTCCACATTCATTTAATGCATGGGAAACTGTTATTAGCACATGGATTCAATGTTTAATTAATGACTGTATTGAAGAAGTAAATTAAATGTAATGATGGAAAGATCCATTGGATTTGACCTAACCTAAGATCTATGATCTTGATTAAGCAGAAAAATATTTATCTGACCTAGATGAAGAGGTATAATATAACCTATTGTGGTTATTGTTATAGTATCCAAGAGGAAGGAGAAGTTGAATGCAAAAGTATTGCATGGTTAATTGACTGATTGGAAAGAGCTAGCAGAGAAGGATGAGCAGAGAAGTAGAGAGAGATTGCTTGATGGATTTCCAAGCAGATCTAAAGTTTGAAATGTAAATGGAGGCCACTCAGTGAATTAGCATTAAGAGTTGAAACTGGATCTGGATTTGCAAAGTAAGTTGTATGTATCAAGATCACACCTGCTGATTACTTTCTAACCATTGTATCAGTTCAAATCCTTTAACCAGGTTGACCTAAGAGTCATTGTATAAATCCCTTGAACAAGGTGACATTCATATTGGAAGCATGTTACTGGTTGATTTTACCATATTGGGTTTCCATGTTAAATCACGGTGTCAAAATGTGTGAATGTTATTGTTGTGTTTTACTGTTAAGTTTCTGCAAGCTTATTTCATTAGTATAGTAAACTGCACACTTTTGTTGTTTATTATTGCCGAGAAGATCTGAGTTGTTGAAGTTGGTTTAAAGTTTTATATGGGCACATCTAGACCCAAGGATAACTGATTCACCCCTCCTCTCAGTTATTCTGAATTCATCCTAACAAGGATACCATCCATAATTTACATATTACATTTTGGTGAACTTGCGATAGACAACTCTTTCTCTTTGGTGTTAGATTTACATTTCATATTATATCTTTCATGCATATAGAAGTAGGTTTTCATTTATGATCTTACATTTATATTTCAAAAATACATAAAAAAATATAAAATTTCTTTAAAAACACAAAAAATTTTACATGCTTGTAATTTTATTGTGTGTTCAACATATATGACTCTTGTTTTGAATACTTTGATGAGGATTTTATTGTATGAGAGAATAGACCCTTTAATGAGGTACATGGAAGTGAGAATGAAAATGGTTCAAATGGAATCTCCATGGATCCTATTCCTATTTCATCCTCCTCCACAACTTCTCCAATTGACCTTTATCATGGGATGTATGTATGGTTACCTTCATGTTCCACTATTTGCAACATTGAGGCATCTAGAATGTTATTCCCTAAAACTTTGATGATGGTAAAAGGATGTCCTCGAATAAATATTAAGGGTAAGCCTAAAGATCCTTTGGATTTCTTTGACAACATAGATTCTGTTTCACATGCTTATCTCACACGGATAACCCTTGCTTCCCCAAGCACCTAGGTTACCTTCTTCCTTTAAGGAGTATGACTTAGTTGAGCAATTACGTGCTACTCCAGCTAAGATATCTTTATGGGAATTACTTCAGACTTCTCCTACATATGATGAGGAATTACAAAAAGCTTTATCTACTCTTCCAACTCTTCCTCGTAACCAAGAGAATCTTAATTTATTTTTGGAGTGCATGCATACTATGCCTTCTGTACCTCCTATTGTGTTCACTGATGATGATTTACCTTCTGTTGAGGTGCATAATCAATATGATGCTCTTATGGTTGCTGTTTCTCTTAATCAGAGTATCATTCATAGAACATTAATTGGAAATGGATCTGGGCTTAATGTTTGTAGCATGGATATTGTATGTGGTAGATTTGGCCTTGTTAATCAACCATACACTTCAACATAGTCCTTATTCATCAGATGCACACAAGAATGAATATGAGATTATTCATCTTGCTTGTTTGTATGATTCGACCTGTTGCCTTCTATCTAGATGGGGTTTCAAAAATAGCTCTCAGAATGAGAGTCTCACAACCATAGACCAATCTAGAACAAAGGATTTATGCTTCCATGAATACAATGATTACTCTAGAAATGAAACATGCAAGATTAATCTAAATGATCCATTTAAAATAGAAATGAGATTAAAACTATGCCATGATTTTAATGCAATTATTCTAGAAATTGAAATTAATCTATTGCAAAATGAGATTATTCTATATGAGATTATGAACTAATAATGTAGCAACAATTCAATATTCTAACAATGCATATGACTAGAAATTCAGGAAGGGTTTGAATGAGAAATGAGAGTTATTTTATAGACTCAGAGACTGTTTAGTTTCCTCTTTTGAAATAAAACAGATAGAAAAGCCAGTTCAAATTAGAAAGCTTTCTTTAAAAGAATACAATAAATTGTTTTCCCTTTTCTTTAACTGTTTTCTTTCTTTGATTTAATTCTTTTATCTTTTGATTTAACTGTTTTATTTATGATTTAACTATTTTCTTTCTCTTTAAAGCATAATTAAAGAGAAGTTTCCAATTCTGAACTCAAGAGAAGATTTTGTTGACAATATTTAATTAATTAAATAAATATGACCTCATAAATGTGTTTTTCTCAATTATTTGAATAATTAAATTCAATTATTGAAACGAGGATATTTATTTAATAATTAAATATCATTTAATTCTTTTTTATGTGTTTTAGCTAAAAGGGGTGAATTTAATTTAATTAAAGTGCTAGGACTTTATAATTAAATTAATTCAATCATAGGGTTTGTTTAGCCAATAGATACTTAGGAATTAAACATAATGTATGATTAATGTAGATTTAGGATTTTCTACATTTGACACTCGGGTCGAGTAGAGTCAGTTAAAACTCAAAATTGCCTAGTACAATAGGACTTTGATGATCTAGAAGAGTGACAAGTGCAACAAAATTGGTTAGGGTTGCAAGATGCCAATTTTGGGGTGTTACATTTTGCCCCTCTTTGAATTGATGTGGGAGAAGTACATTGATTCAAAGAACAGTTTGATGCCTGAAGCACAAAAGAAAGATTTGAAAATTGATGATGCAAAGATTGATTGATGAGGATTTCAGAGCCATCTCCAGAACTGTTAGAAGTATAATCTTTCCTTGGTGAAATATATTATAAACCAAGGTAGTTTAGTTTAGTTTATTTATTATGTAAGTAGGAGATTCCTATAGAATCCCTACATGAACACTTGTCATCTTTGCATGTGTGAGGACATAATATTTATTTGTATTTTATTTTTATTCCTAGATTCCTCCTTAAGAGGAAATAGCACAAGTGGCACACACATTATGAATGTGGCTCACATGCACATGGGAGTTACACTTCAACTCCTCCTTCCATCTCTACTTAAGAGATGTTTTCTTCTCTTTTCTCTAGTTCATGCACTAGTAGCATTACTTCGTCACTTTAAGTGACTCATTTTGTATGAGCTTGGCTCTCATTCTCTCTCTCTCTCTCTCTCTTTAGGATTTTCATGCCTCATTCATAATTCATAAGGGGTTTTCTTTGCTTTCCCCTTTCAAATTCTTGTCTCCTCCTTGCTTATTTTGGTGTTTGCTCCTAGTTATTGTGCTAATTCATGGTAAATTCCCTACTCCTCACTCTTGAGATAAACAATTTCCTGCAATTCTATACTTTGTTCTTTCTCATTTTAACATGGTATCAGAGCAGGTTGGTTTAATCTCATTTTGAGTGTACAGGTGACAGAACTACCATATCTTGGAGCACTCCATATCGGAGACTCTTGAGAGAGATTTCACTAAATACTTTTTAATCTTCTTAAGTTGGTAAAAAAATTGGAATTTTTTTTGGGTTTGGCTGGTTTACCGCCAAACCTGATTAACTCTTGGTTTCACTTTTCTATTTTGTGCAGGTTTGGAGACTTTCGTTCTTGGCTCTATTTTCTTTTTAAAAAAATTTGAGCTTTCATATGGTTAAATTTTTCATTGTTTATCCTTAAATCTAACTCTGTTGTAGGTTTTCTTTTGTTCTTTTTCTTTCTAATCCGTTCCTTTGGTGTTCTTATCCTGTTAGATTTAAAATCTGACTTCCTAGTCCATTTTTTTTCCTGTAGCTTTAAAAGCTGGTACTTGATTTTTTGTTGATCTTATCTTATCTAGTTCGATTTCATACTAGTTCTGCAAGCTTTAATAGTTAATCTCTCTTTATTTTCAGCTAGTTATATTTGTTGCTGTATAAAATTTCTCATGCTCCTTTCGCAGGTTTCACATATATTTACATTATATTCGTTTTGCAGGTTAAACTATTCTTTCATTCTTAATATATTCAGTATTCAAATCTTTTCATTCTAACAGTTAGTTACCTATAGTATTCAAATCTTTTACTAATCCCCATTTCAAATGTAAAAATGTTTTCATATTGTAGATTTATAACTTTCACTTAAAATCATTAATCTAGACAGTATATATTGTTCTTAAACTATCATTGTGGCAGCAGCTCTGTCTCTGTTCACCTTGCAGGTTCCTCTCACCCCTTGCGCTGCATCATCATTGTTTTTCCCTTGCCAATACATCTATTAATTTAAATATATGTTCTCCAGCAGCTCTACGCAACATTAAACCTCAGCAGACATCCCTTTAGCATTGCGCAGTCCCTTGCTTTCCATATATCTGTTCTATCCATTCTGCAATATCTTATAACAACTGCATATATATCTTTTCTTCCAGCGCATAGCAGCATTTTGTTTCTGTCTATGCATATTGTATCGGTCTGCGCAACATACATTGGTCTCTGCCTCTTGCGCAGCTCTATCCAGCTGTTTCACTTTGCACTTCTTCTTGCACAGCTTTCCTTGAGGGCTAATCCCTTGTTTGGCGCAGAGGAAGCATCTGAGATTTAATGCGCAGTAGTACCATAGTTCTTTCTCTAAGATTTAATCCGAGATCTGGAATAAAATTTCTGATAAATTTCAACTGAGCTTGATCCTTTAGCTTGAAACCCTTCCCCTGTTCAACAAAGCTGTAAGATCAATTTCAGGCAAACGCATAGATCGAACATTGCAGATAATTGAAAGAAAATTAAATTTTAGATCTAAAATTTGCTGGGCTAATATAAACAAGGCGAATGAGTTGAGAAATTCGGAGGGTTTACCAAAAGCAGTGCAGAAAGCTTCAAGAAATGAATGATACCAAGTCTGCAGAAGGAAAACGAGGTGAGCCATAAGGGAAGAGAACAAAAGTATAGATGGATGTAGAGCCAAAACTGTGATAAATGCTCGCCTATGCCCAAAGTTCCGCTGTCATGCATGCCGTCTAAAATAGGACTTCTTTTAACTTGCACACTGTTCTCTGGGATAGAATTCTCTAAATTGTCCATGCCAACTCTGTCACTACACTATCCACATAAGAAATCTTATCTTTGATCCCTTGTAAATTTCTGGAGAGTCCGCAATTATCTTCCATTGCATTACATGAGACATCTTTTGAAATAATTTGACATTGCAACTCTCTTGTTGCTATCCTTTCTACGTTAGAAAAAGGAGGGAGCTGCGTGAGCAGCTAGTGGAGGAAACTAAGTGGGCAACCAGTGTTCTTCTTCAGTGCCAAATTTAGATTCTTATTCCTCTAAACAATATTATTATTCTATTGCTTTTTTTGAACATTGCAGGCTTATTCCCTGGTTGCAGAATCTCAACTTTTTTTTGCAGGTTATCATTATATATTCATCTTTTTGTAAATGCAGGTACATGATTTGATTCTCTGTTCTATCTTCTTATTCTTTAGTCATCATAGCAGTTTCGTTTATTGATTGAGAGGATCTCACAAACCACCACTTCCCTGCGTAACTCTTCTGCTCTGTATTAAAAAGCTTCAATTATTGTTGTTTAAATTTAGCATGTGTTAGTTGTCTCTTATTGAATCGTTTCATTGTTTTGCTTTGATCGTTTCCTTAGTTTTTTTTTTTTCTATCATTAAAAAGTTATAGCACGTAAATATTAGGAAAGTTGAATTCTTTCTCTCTTTTAGTATTTATGAAAAGGTTTTTAGATTCATACTAAAAAAACTAATACATACTTTTTTACATTTTGTCTTTAATAAAGTTATTCATTAATCTTATGTAAAAAAAATTTCATGTTCCTTTTCTCATGTTTTTTTGTGTGTTTAATTCTTTAAAGATAAAAGTTATTTTTTATTGGAAAGTTCTAAAAATTTTAAATAATTTTTAAAATAAACTTTTTAAGCTCATCAAATATAATAGTTTATATTAAGGGAATAATTTTTTTTTAGAAAGTTCTTTTAACTTCCTGTTTAATATTTTAAATTTCATTTGTGTTTTATCAAAAATTTAAATTTTTTTATTTAAACACTTCAAACTATTATTATCAATGTGTTAAATTCAAGTTTCTGATTCTTTGACATTCATTTATCACTATTTCTAACACGTTATTGTGTAATTTATCAAAAAAGTTTATAACCAAATTTGTTAAATTGTTTATCAAAAAAAGTTTCAACTGTAATACTTTTCTTCTGTTTAATATCTTTCTAAATTGTTTTAAACCCATTTCTATTTAATCAATTTAAACTCAGTATTTTAGCTAATCCGTCATTTAATTGCAATATAAATTTGTTTCATCACTTTATCAATATATTTAAATTTTTTTAATATTTAAAATTTCTGAAATATTGGTACTTACTAATCGCGTTAAATTAGTTTTTTGGATTCTTCTTTATATCTTGCAACTTGTATTTAACGTTATTTCAATTAATTGTAACATGACAACATTAATGGCAACCTTTAAACTCACTAGTTCCAATTATACTGCCTGGAGGCCTCACATGGCTGACCTTCTACAATCTCGACACTTGTTGGATACTATTTTTTCACCAAACTTGAAACCGTCTTCCTCCGCTCCTCAGGCTGACCAGGATGCCTGGCAGTTTAAAGATGA
>MU226255.1:2379313-2391738 GCA_018584345.1 Thuja plicata
TATATATATAAAATATGTTGTGCTTATAAACATGAAAGAGAGTTTGAATAGATCGATTAGGGAACACGTTATTGAAAAGGGTTATATTAATGCATGCTTATTTATGAAAATATTCACGTTATTATAGATGTTTATGATATTGATATACACTTATGATTTCTTTTATTCGTTATCATGAAAAAAATTTATATTGTTAGTATGCCTACTTATATGAATTACATGCCACAAAGAAAGATAAAGTTTAAATGGTATGATATTTATTATTATTATTATTATTATTATTATTAAATCAAAACCAAGTCTTTATCAAAATGAAAATTAGTTATCATGAAGAAAGACTAACTACTTATATTATAAAGCCTTGTATAGTTATAAATAGGATTATGTTGTTTTAGTTGATTTCAATTCCTTTATAATTAATTAATATTAATATTTGAAACTAAATTTCTATCTATTGATTTTATACTATAGATAGTTTAATAATTATAATTATACTTTGATCAATATTTTAATAATTAAATAGCATGGTTATTAATATTCATTGTTTATATTGTGTAAAGGTGGTGAACTCAAAAGAAGATGAACATGTTGTCAGCATTAATGTCTAAGATGGCAAGAAACATATGAGTTCGTTACACTCTCTTCAAGCTCCATCACGTACGATCATTATAGTATGCAGACCCAACACTCCTACATAGCATAGTCACCACCTTCGTTGACGTGTACAGTAGCCATGATTATCTTCAAAGCATGTTGGTCGATGTACCATCTCCTATGCCATAGCAGTCTGCAAGGGTATCTAAAATGATATCCGCCACCTTCAACAGCAAACGCCATGCCATGCCTCCATTCTCAAACTAGTCGACATCCTCATCAAGCAAACACAATAGGTTTTGCATGTTCCAAAATTGCATGGATGCTTCCACCAGTGTGGTCGCCACTTCTATCAGCACCACATAGTTGATTAACTCTCTCATACACTGCAAATTTAATACACAAATCGCCTAGCAGCAAGCATGACATTGTCAATAGAGGGCGTCATCAAAAACATAGCATGCTGGTCGCCACTTTTGTCATCACCATGCCTCTAGATAAATACAATCACCAACCTAACACAGTTTGCAGAGTAATGGGGGTCGTGATCAAACGTCATTCCACAGTCATAAAACAAAAGAGATGAAACATGGTTTGATAAGTAGCCCGTATTCCTTAGCGATTGAGATAAGCAGTTACCTACAAACATGGTAAAAATGGGTTGCTGAGGGATGATTGACACCAATGAACAGTCGCTAAGATGCGGCATTATATAGAGGTGACATACATTTAATTTGTAATAAGAAAAAGACAAGCCTGCTAACTAATTGATGACTCATCTGATGAGTTAGCAGACCGATGAATCAAACCTTTTCCTGCCGACTTCCATCATTTCCAAACATCACCAGAGGTGGATGAAGACAAAAATACTCAAATATATCTTAAGAAATATGTATCCATATAGAAAGGAGGAGTCCAGTGCAGCCACAAGGAGGTTTTTAAACAAAATCAAACAATTAGGAAGTTAGGTAGGCTATCCAACTGAATGGTTGGTAGTTGCAGTTAATGAAGAGTAGAGATTTGTATCTCAAAGCAATATAATTGATAAGTATAGTTAGATGTGGATTAGTTTTAGGGAAAGGGTGTGATGTTTGCATACACCCTTTCAATTTTATATTTATATTCAGTTATAAATCTGCAAATGGTAATAGAATAATAACATTGGACGAATACATAATGATTGATATGTTGAAACTATGGATTATTGGGGTGTGATGGAATGAAAGATAGTTGAATTTGAAATCTGAATGCAAGGATCCAATACACCATTTCTTGTCAAGCAGAGATAAGTCGGTATTTCATTTATTGTGCAATAGTTTCTTGTTATTTCTTTACAATCAAGTCCTTCAGATAAATCAATTTGAAATTCCTTAAAGTAATAGTTTCAATTTGCGTATATTTCATTTTAAGTTTATATTCTGAATATTCAATTGTTTCTTTCTCATTTTTGCATGGTTAAAATCTTATTGATTAAAGTATTGATCAATTAGTCTGTCATTTGAGGAATAGTATTAAATTGAAGTATTTTTTTAAACTTTTAGTTATATGCGCATCTCATAATGCCTTTAAGGTGATAAGCTTTTGATTTCAAAGCTGTCTCTGAAGTTGAATGTAGGATTGAAGAGATATCAACTTTGTTGCCCATTATTGAATTAAAGCACTAGTCTCTCTTGTTAATTGAGTTTGGTATAAGGTTTCATTGTTTCAAGTTTTGAATTACTCTTTTATTTCATCTAATCCAGTTCATATCTCAATCATATCAAGAAATATTAAATACATTATATTTCAATAACACATATATTTTCAGTTTTGTGATCTTATTAACACATTGAGAAGTAGGAGTTGAAGTTATCAGTTATCCACTATAGGAAACCTCTAGAAGACTTTGAAGACAAGTTTTAAAGTGTAGGCCCACCAGCCTTGGTTCTATGGAATCAGAATTGTAGGAGGTTGTTGAAACCTCATTCGTTGGAAAATTGATTGTATCTATCTTCATTGGATAAGCAAAATCTGTAAGAAGTCCAATCTGTTGATTTGAGCACAAATAGACCCTTATGGTCTCTTGAATATTTTCTTTGTATTTGTAGTCACATGTTGATTAGATGGGACATAGTGATCTTAATATGTAGGTGGATTCTTGTATTGCTGATTTCTTTGTTGTACATCCAAATTGCTTCCAAAAGTCTTGGGAATTGTGGATGGATAGGGCTGATATGATTGGTTCATATGGATGGGTTGATAGGGAGATTTCAAGGATGTATGTCTTTGTTGATCTTGGTAGGAGATAGGGTAAGTGGATGACAAGCTAGTATTGATAGGCATGGTAGATGGGGGGACATAAGGACCCAATATAGATGGAAGGTTTGATGGTCTTAGCTTTGAGATATAAGGACCAAGGATGGAGAAGGATGAGGCTTGCATTTGAATGGAGGGATATAAAGTGTGGAAGGGATATCAACATCTTTAGAGTGAGCTGCATGACCAAGGCTCTTCTCTTTTGAATTCATTTTCATATCAATAGGAGCATGAGTAGCTTTGATAGGAGCAGCTGAAGCTTGAGAGGATGTATTTTTCCGCAAGGGATTTAGATGAATTATGTTTTCTGGATATGGAGGAGCATGACATGGAGATGATGGGATGCTTTGATCTTGACAATGATCATTAGATGGTGTACAATGGGTACTTTTCTCTTGATGTTCAATAAGCCCATTAGAGATGCCAGAAATGATATCTTGATCTTGCTTGGGAGATGGATAAGATATAGGAGATGTAAGAGTTTCTTCTGGGAAGAAATGGAAAGGGGTGATAAAATCATCATGAGACTCTTGAGATGTGTGACTTTGGTCAACCATTAGATAAGGATGGATGGTTTCTTGATCTTGATCATTATTAATATTTGTTTCTTCATACTTTGGATTGTCTCCTTGACATGGAGCCACTTCTAGGGACGAGGTAGGAGTGTTGTATTGCATGAAGGACTCTTGACAAACTAATGAAGTATCATTTTGAGTAGGCATGCTAAACATGGAAGCACATGGAAGCTGTGGGTCTATGATCTTTAGAGCCTAAGAAAGGCTTGCATCTGTATGCTCATTAGGTTGGATCTCTTTTAGAGGTAGTCCTTGAGAGTAAAAATAGTGATCATTAGGCTCAGTTCTTGATAGAGATGGGGAATCTTTAGGAGATGGACAAATGGTGGAGGAAGTAGATGTGATATGTGAACCATTGCTAGACATGGATTCTTGAAATTGATCATGCTTGAGATTAGTATCTTGTTCTTCTTTAGACAAATCATTAGGATTGTTCGGTTTAATTATGCCATCATCAAGAAGATCTTGGATTTTATGTTTCAACTCCATGCAATATGAAGTTTTATTCTTGTTATGTCGATGATATGCATAATAGTTACTCAAGAATCTAAATCCACATGATGTGGCTGGAGGCAATGTGATGAGATTATGCTCAAAAAGTTCCTCCAATGCTGATTGATAAGATTGTCCCAAAGGAGTGAAGTCTCTTGTGCATTTAACCCAAGGTTTTTCTTTCATGATGTGAATAATCCCTTTAGAGGAAGACTTCGTGGTGTTTTCAGCAACTTTTAGGGATTTGGAGCTACTCGCTTGATAATGATCAAATAGAAAAGGATAGATGGAGCTTGATGAGGATTTGTTGGATTGTGTATCCTTTTCCCCCTTTAATTCTTGGATTTGAGATTGCATAGTTTGAAGTTGTTTTAATAAAGTTGCCCTAAGAATCTCTTCTTTGCTTTTAGACATTGTAAGATTGATTTGATGTGCTTGCTTAGAAGATTGATGAGAAGGTACGATGACCAGATTGATTGACTAACAAGTGCTGAAGTGATAACTAATGTGTTGACTAAGTCCAAGACCAAAGGAAAAAATAGATAATATCCAACTAAGACAGAGATAGCAATGACTCCGACCTTGAGTCAAGGTTGACGAACCTGCTTTTGCAACTCAGGATAAGGACAATGCATACATAGATGATAAGATTGAAATAGATAGTGGGTCACTTGGACTAGCACAACAAAGTCAGATTTTTAAATAGCGACAAGTCAGACTATCAACAGATTGCAGTAAAAGACAAACTAGTGATGATGTTGATGAAAGTATAGATTTGTGAAGATTCAAACAAAACCTTCACAATAGAATACAGAATTGGACAGTAAGGTGATAGACTTCTAGAGTTCCTTAAAATGAATTCTAGTTCGCACAGGCATAGATAAGTTGATTCACTTGACCGACACTGTGATGATACCTAAAGTGTTATCCAAGTCTAAGACCAAAGATACCAAGAGATAAACATCCAACTGAGAAGGAGATAGCAAAATACTTCGATCTTGAGTCAAGGTTGATGAACCTTCTCTCACAACTCAGAACAAGGAAATTGTAGGCAAAGATGATAAGATTGAACAAAGGACTCAGTCAATTGGACAAGTGTAACAACATCTGATTTCAAGATAGTGATAGGTTAGACTAACAATAGACTGCAGTTGCATGTGAACTAGCAGAAGTGTTATGACAATGCAAAATTTAGAACAGACTAAATGTAGTAGGATAGACCAATGAAAGACCAAGTTTTGACAAATGTTTGAAACAAATTTGATAGAGTTTCGACATAGTTTCGACAGAGTTTTAGACAAGACAAGATAGGAAAATATCCAAAGTTTACAGTTTTCTAGATTGTTTGATTGTTGTTGTTGTTGTTTTAGTAAACACTCACACAAAACACATCATGGAGATTGTTTGTTGTAACAGAATAAACACATCACAATCCTAGGATAGCCAGGGCAGTATCTATTGAATCCCCACTTGAACCAAAGTTTAGCTACACTTACTCATAGCAGACAACTTAGAAGCTTGGAGGCACGGGCTCCTCCTTACATGTGCACTCACTTCTCAGGCACACCAAACTTTGAACCCCAAAGGAATTGCTTCCCAAAGGGCTATTGTCTCTACTAAGAGCCATAAAAGTGTGGGTCGTCTTAGTCGGTCTCTGACCTTCCGCGCCAATAGATAAAGGGTTTTTGGATACTATAACAATAGTTTGTAGTAAGGACATCCATTCAGGTGGTTGTGATCAAGTCATTTTCCCAATTAAGGGGGCTCTCCCAGTCCTTTCAAAGCAAGGCTTTCACCTTAACGATGTTGGGACTTTAACGCACCACTAGGGTACTAGAGGAGATTTTGGTTGCCACAATGAATTCACACCTGCCCATTATGAGATTAATCACAATGGCATTTTTTATATACCGGTTCGGAAGGGCTAGGCTTTATCCTGTTACCGGTTGGGCAATCCACTCTCATTGGCTCTGCTAAAGCATTTGGGAGGTAGCCATGCTAAAGGATTTGTATGGATTTCTCTTACACCCAAGATCCATGAAGGGGAGGGGAGAGAATACGTCCATGCAATTCCTTGGGTTTACAAAACTAGAAGACACTTCAAGCAAATTAAGAAAATGACAATAATGTTTCTGGATTTCTGATCATCCCAAAAGGGCGAGAACATAGTTTCCTAACATTATTTTCATCCCCAAAACATCAAACAAATGTTCATTTTAAGAAGTCTTGCATGTGGGTTCCTATTTTAAGAAATCAAAAACAAGATGCAAGCATAATGTTTTGCATTCTATCGATCAAAGACAACCTACAAAACTAATTCATGAGTAGTTTTTGTTTTATTCTTCTTGGATAACATTTTGTAAACCATTGTTAGGTTGTATGCAAAAGATAATCACATGAAAATCAAAGCCAAAGATTATTCCACATTATCAAAATATGAAAATTAGAAAATAGATCACATATTTAGAAATTAGATAGAAAATCATACACTTTTAAAAAAAATTTCACTAAAAAATGTTACCGTATGAGCCCGTACGAGGCTTTGCAAGTTGTAAAATAGAGGATTAGACAGGTACAATGATGGAAACTTGCAATTTCTGATAAATCTGTGACTAAAATCTAGAAACTAAGAAAAACCCAGAAATCTTCAGACAAATCTACCCAAAATAAAAAAAATTGCACTCAATTTGGACCTAAAATGAGCAAGATATGATCGTTTAAAGTTAGACTACAAATTCAAAAAGCTCAATGGTGAAGGCTAAACAATTTTCAAACCCTGCTGACATCATCAACCTGTGAGTTTAAATTTGACGATTTCGTGGCTGTCACAGAAGGTCACGGGAAATGATGGTTTGACGACCGTCAAATTTAACATAGTGAATTTTTTTTTGATTTTTTTTTTCAATTTTTTTTTTCAAATCTGCCTTGGGCTGCGTGCAAAAAAATCTAAAATCTATCTTGATTTCCATGCAACAGGTTGTACGACCTCCTTGGGCAAAATCTTTTTGCCACAGATTCAATTTTTGACGAGTATAGGCATGTTTACAGTCGTTTTCAACCGAAATGATGTTCTGGACGCAATGGTGGAGTCAGATTTGGCTCAAAATGAGAGCTTAAAAGAAAGTAAGAGAATAATAGATAGAAGAAATTTTCAAACTTGCTCCACGCTAAAATAAAGATGAAATGCGTTGTTTTACCTACAAAATCAGAGTACAAACATGATCCCAAGATTTTCAAAACTAATTCAAATGTGATGACATAAATAAATGTTCTGCCCCACGGTGGGTGCCATAAATGTATGTGGTAGATTTGGCCTTGTTAATCAACCATACACTTCAACATAGTCCTTATTCATCAGATGCATACAAGAATGAATATGAGATTATTCATCTTGCTTGTCTGTATGATTCGACCTGTTGCCTTCTATCCAGACGGGGTTTCGAAAATAGTTCTCAGAACAAGAGTCTCACAACCATAGACCAATCTAGAACAAAGGATTTATGCTTCCATGAATGCAATGCAATGATTACTCTAGAAATGAAACATGTAAGATTAATCTAAATGATCTATTTAAACTAGAAATGAGATTAAAACTATGCCATGATTTTAATGCAATTATTCTAGAAATTGAAATTAATCTATTGCAAAATGAGATTATTCTATATGAGATTATGAACTAAGAATGTAGCAACAATTCAATATTCTAACAATGCATATGACTAGAAATTTAGGAAGGGTTTGAATGAGAAATGAGAGTTCTTTTATAGACTCAGAGATTGTTTAGAATGGAAAGTTTCCTCTTTTGAAATAAAACAGATAGAAAAGTCAGTTCAGATTACAAAGCTTTCTTTAAAAGAATACAATAAATTGTTTTCCCTTTGCTTTAAGTGTTTTCTTTGTTTGATTCAATTCTTTTATCTTTTGATTTAACTGTTTTATTTATGATTTAATTGTTTTCTTTCTCTTTAAAGCATAATTAAAGAGAAGTTTCCAATTCTGAACTGAAGAGAAGATTTTGTTGACAAAATTTAATTAATTAAATAAATATGACCTCATAAATGTGTTTTTCTCAATTATTTGAATAATTAAATTCAATTATTGAAATGAGGATATTTATTTAATAATTAAATATCATTTAATTTTTTTTATGTGTTTTAGTTAAAAGGGGTGAATTTAATTTAATTAAAGTGCTAGGACTTTATAACTAAATTAATTCAATCATAGGGTTTGTTTATCCAATAGATATTTAGGAATTAAACATAATGTATGATTAATGCAGATTTAGAATTTTCTATATTTGACACTCAGGTCGAGTAGAGTCAGTTAAAACTCAGAATTTCCTAGTACAATAGGACTTTGATGATCTAGAAGAGTGAAAAGTGCAACAAAATTGGTTAGGGTTGCAAGATGCCAATTTTGGGGTGTTACAGATATGCTTAAAGCTATTAAGGTCGATCTTACAACCATTCAACCAAATAATATCCCTATTCATGGATTTGATAACATTGCAAAGAAAACTTTGGGTATTATTACACTACCTATTAAGGTTGGTCTAGTTCTTCTTAACACACCTATTGATGTTATGGATAGACCTCTCAATTATAACCTTTTATTAGGAAGACCTTGGTTACATACTATGCATGTGATTCCTTCTATTCTTCATCATAAGGTTAGGTTCATTTATAACAATATGATGTATATACTACATGCGGATGATGCGCCAAATCCTTTCTTAAATGAGGAATACGATAAGGTTTATGAACCTATACAACCTAGTAAGGAACCTGAGAAACCACCTGAAGTTAAACAAATTGAAGCTCCATCCTCTTATTTGATTGAAGATGATTGGGGAACATTGGATTTTAATCCTTCTTTTATAGGAGAATACAAAGTTTCTGACTAAGAGTTTATGAAAGAACAAAGTGGGTTTGAAAAACAAGTTTTTATTCCTTCTCCACTTTCTGGGGAATTAAAAAAGTAACTTTGTTTGCTGCTTCACTTGAAGAAACAATTGAAACAATAAAACCAGATTGTTATGACATTGTTACATATGCCACTCCTTTAACTCAATCTGATATGGCCGATAGATATGGTTATGGTTATCATTTACTTAGGAAGTTAGGATTCAAGGGGAAAGGATGTGGAAAATATGAACAAGGTATATGATAGGGAGAGGGGATGAACTAATCACTAGTTCATGCTTCTAGTCTACCTCTGAGACCTAAGGTGACTTCCAAGCCCACCAATTGGATCTATAGGACCTCCTTTATGATTGGGATCCCCTAATCCCAAACCCCACTCTTCTATCTTGAGAAAAATCTATCTCTTACCAACTAATAGGTTCTCATGCTAGATGAAGAACACTCAAGGTTCCTAAGTTCTTCTAGGGTCTTTATTTACAAATATCTATACACATCTTGCAGGGTCATGGAGATGCTTCAAGACCTCTCAACATACTTCTCTCAATTTCTAAAACAACCCAAAGCATTGATCTTTCTTACCAATTCCACACTTTTCTACCAAAACAAGGCTACTAGAAAAGAGCCCAATTAGCCCTCCTTCTCTGATAAATCAGGGTATTACTCCAATTTCTTCCATTAATCATCACAAACTTCCTTCAGAGACTCAATCATTTGGCTAACTCTTGAATATTTTCTAGGTTTTGGGTCTCCAAGAGGCCGTACTGTACCTCCACACAATATGAGGGTTTTTAGGCTTTTCCTAGGCTTGTCTGCTTCTCAACTTAGTTAGGTGCCTTCTGAGATTGATAAGAACTTCTTCTTTCCAAGGGATCTCAATTCATCCCTCTATCTACCCCATGCTTGCTTTCATCTTTAACTTCACAACCCTGCATTTTATAACCTCTGCAACTTCACTCTTCCCTAACGGGGCATGCACTGGCTCGCCTAGGGAAAGAGCTTAAAAATGCTTCCATGGCTTTTGAAGGTCCCTCATCCTGCAAAAAAATAGTACATTGAGTACAATCACTATCCCCAAGAGGTCGTACTATTTCTACGATGGGATAGTGAGTTACATGGATCACAATACCAACTGCCCGATTCAGGACAATGAACTGGTAAAAACCAAAATATTTAAAAACTTGCAAATGGAAACTTATATACACCTAATATAGTGAATCAAAACTACTCTAAATAATCCAAATTACAATGCCAAGAGATTACAGTAGCAAACTTAGCACATAAAAGCCTTCATTTCATTCACTGTGTTACTTTTCACATACATAATAGTTCAACAGTCTTCTGTCCGTACTTTGTCACACACCCTCTTGCAATATTAGGGTTTCTAGAGTTAATATATGGTCTCTTAGGTATTTTCCACATGTCTAGGGTTCCCATTGCACTAGAAGTTAAATCCACCACTATAGGATATCATGACTAAATGTTGTCGAGCAACATTTTCAAAGTTGCAAAGTTGCACTTTGCAACTTTTGCAACTTTTGCAATTTCTGGTCAAATAGACTAAGTCTAGGCTTTCTAAATCTTGTGACTCCTCTTAGTGGAAATATAAGTGTTGGATCACTGATTCCAATGTAAAATAACTTCAAAGATCCTAAAATGGACCTCTGACATCTTCAAATGACCTCACTCTAAGAGGTGCCTAATTATCCTCAAAGGCCAAACAAGGAACTCCTAAGACCTTTAGACCCCTAACTACCATTTCCATTACAAAAGATGGTCCTCAGACCTTTATTGTATTTACAAGGCTCACTTAGAGAAAGACACAACAAAATTTCTATTGGTGAGGGCCCTATGCTATTTAGGTGCCCCTGCACCAGTATACAAGTGCCCTTGGACAATGAAGTTTATGATTATACTTATGGGCTAGGATTCAATACTTATAAATAACCATCAACTTTTCCTCTTAATGTCAATCATATCTATGGTGGACATTTAAAATTGGTTAATCCACTTCTCCTTGACATGTATCAAAAACCTAGTTTGGATATTTTTCCGGAGGATGAAGCCCTAGTTGATTTTTTAGGAGCTTATCAAGATCTACCTACATTTCATCATAAAAGGAGAAAACCTTATTGTTTGAATAATGACGCCTATTTTGGAGAACACGATGAACAAGATATTTCTCCTTTGCCAATGGAATCTCCCATGCAAATTAATTTATTAATAACTGAGACTACGAAAGTTCAAATGGATGAGAATGACTCTGAAAAAACAATCAAAGTAGGAAAATGTTTGAGCCAAGATGAACATGATCAATTAGTTTCCACTTGCTTGAATATAAGGATATATTTGCTTGGACATATTTGGATATGTTAGGTACAAATCCTAAGATTGTTACTCACAATATTGTTCTCAAACCTAATGTCAAACCTATAAAACAACAAATTTGAAAGATGAATCTGGGCATTGCCTTGTTAGTGAAAGTTGAAATTGAAAAACTATTAGGTGATGGGTTTATCCATTCTATTGATTACTTTGAATGGATTTCTAATATTATGGTCATTTCTAAAGGAGAAAATAAGATAAGGATGTGCACTAATTTTTGAGATTTAAATAAGGCATCCTTAAAAGATGATTTCCCCTACCCAATATTGATATGATTGTGGATTCGACAACGGGTCATGCTTTATTATCTTTTATGGATGGGTTTTTGGGTTATAATAAAATCTTTATTTCTATTGAAGACCAACTTAAAACCATGTTTATAACACCTTGGGGAACATTTTTTTGGGTCATGATGCCTTTTGGATTAAGAAATGCAGGAGAAACTTATCGACGTGCTATGGCCTTGATTTTTTATGATTATATCCATAAGATTCTAGAAGATTATGTAGATGACATCTTGGCAAAATATGTACAAAGAGAGGACCATGTGTTAATTTTAAGGAAAATATTTGAAATAATTAGTGTACATGCTGGAAACCTACCTATTGGGAGCACGCTCAGACATGCAAACGTTAGAGAAATAACAATCAATGAGTTATACTAACATGTCTAAAACATACTACAAAAACAAGAAAACTCTATCATGACCTCCGATGAGCTGAACAAGGGCACCCAATGCCTTGTTGATTTGCTCTTAGAGATGTTATGTGGCTGTGCTCTCCCAACACAATATCATAAATCCCACTATTTGATTAAGGAATGCAAACTAATGATAGATGAAGAGCTCAAGAACAAGTATGAGGAACTTGTCTCAAGCCTCCACCAAATGATTGAAATGAAAGTGCAAATTATACTAAGATGTTATGCAAGATCAAATGAAAACTAGAAATTAGATTCATTCACCATTATGGCCTAAGATGTGATTTTTAGATTATATAAAGCATGAACATGAAAAACACTCTTAAAATTCTAGCACTAAATTAGCATGATAACAATGCATAAATGAGAGATGATTTGCTCTTGAGAAAGACCTCTATTTATAGAGTTTTTGGAGGAGAGAGAGGGCTTGGATGAGGTGGAGCTCATGTGGCATCCACATAGGTGC
>MU226255.1:2423849-2437084 GCA_018584345.1 Thuja plicata
TATGATTTGATCAAGGAAATTGATATAATTGATATTGTTGATATTTGAAAATATTGATTCAGGGATTTGATAAATTGAGAAATGGGGCCCAAAGTCTAGGCGACCATTTTAGGGTGCATACAAATACCAATAATGAGGAAGATGTAAACATCACACACCCTTTGTTTGAGTTAGAAAGTGATGAAGACATTCCAAAACAAGAGTACAGTAGACTCAAACAAAGTAGGAAATTCCAAAGAGCATTGGAAAAGATAATTGGTGAAGACAAAGAGAAATACTTTCTCCATCTAGCATCTATTGGAGTAAAATTACCTAAAGATTATGATGTTGAAAAGCTATAGGAAAAATAGATATCAATCCCTATCTCTATTCTCACCAAATAGATGACCTTGATGCATGCAGAACTGGAAACTCTCAAACAAGAGAAGGATAAACCCAAGACAAAATACTCTTTGGACTCCATTTGTCCATTTCCTTTTGAGAAGAGTATCAATATGGTCCCATTTCCTCCCAACATGGAAAGGCCAAAATATGACAATTATATGGGAGAGACTGATCCACATGACCATGTGAGAGAGTTTTGTGCCCTAAGTATAGAGTACATACACGAACCTACATACCTAATGAGACTATTTCTGGGAAGCCTAGGAGGAAATGCTATGGAGTGGTTCTCCAAACTCACACCTAAGGTAAAATATTTTGAGGAGTTGATTCAATAGTTTATCCAACATTACTCCTACAGTATACAACATGACGTAACCATGATGGACTTGTGTAACACAAAGAAAATAACCGGTGAATCCTTTACACACATTTTATAAAGGTGGAGGAAAATATTTACAAGGTATTCAAGAGCTATTCCCAAATCAGAGAAGATGGAAATCTTCATTAACAACTTGATACCTGAATTGAACTATGCATTGCAAATGAAAGATTCACCTAGCTTTGATAGGATGATTAAGAATGCCATCCGTATTGAAGAGATCATGGTTAAGAAAGGAGAAATCACCATTCAAAGTGATAGAAAATATACCAACTCCAACAACAATCCTAAATGGTGGAAATAAAACAAGAATGTTGTTAACAATGGAGTGGTAGATGCATCTAATGCTAATCCTAAACCATCAGTGTTCAATCTAACGAATAGCATGCAAGCAAGTAAAGATGCCATGGTAACAACCACAATACCTAGAGAAAACAATGAGAACAACAAGAGTTGACCCTGGACTTCCAAACCTCAATGAACATTCACTCCTTTGGGAAAAACTCTTGAGACTATTTTAATGACAACCTTGGACAACAAAGTTCTTACAATCCCAGATTCAAAACCATGGGAACCAGAAGTCAAACCTAGATGGTGGGATGACAATTGTTATTGTATCTTTCACAAAAAAAAGGGACATAAGACTAATAATTGTCTTAAACTTAAACATGCTATACAAGACCTTATTGAAGGAGGCATGATCAAAGTGGAAGGACACACTACTAATGAAGACCATACTACATTTAACAAACCATTCCCTAATTATGAGAAAGGGGAAGCATCTAAAGAAAAAGGAAATGAAGTAAACTACGCCTACTCCAATAATGATAATGTTATCAACATGCTAGACATTAAATACGAATCAATTAATGTGGTCACTATAAAAGGTGTTAGAGACACATCTCCACAATCAAATGCAATGACACAAAGTCAAGCACAAGTCATAATCAAAGGACCTAATTCCTCATCAAAACCAGCAACAAATTCCAAGGTACCTATTGTCACTATTCCCAAACCAAAAAAAGAAAGACAAATAGTTACCATTCCAGTAGAAAACTATAACTTGGTGGATCAATTGCAATGAACCTCTGCTCAAATTTCTATCTTTGAGTTACTTAAAATATCCTCAGTGCATAGGGAAGTTCTTGAACAAGACCTACATTCAGCAAATGTGCCAAAGGACATTGATGTAGACAAATTTCAAGCAATGGTTAATTATATCTTAGCACCACATTACCTATCTTTTTCAGAAGAAGATGACAAATCATTGACACATCCACATAACCAACCTTTATAGATTGAAGTCCTCATCCACAAATCCCATGTTAGACATGTATTGATAGATGGAGGCACAAGTTTGAACATTTATACTCTCAATCTAATTAGGAAGCTGGGTCTGTCCGAATAAACCATTAATTCAAGAAGTAAGATCACTGTCAAAGCTTACGATGAAGAAGAAAGATCATCTAAAGGTCTCATTGTTCTACCAATTAGAATAGGATCGGTTGAAAGAAATGTGATATGTCAAGTTCTTGATCTACCACTGGCCTACAATATACTATTAGGAAGGCCTTGGATCCATGAAATGCAAGAAATACCATCTACTTACCACCAGTGTATCAAATTCCCACATAATGGGGTGGAAGTAATAATTCTAGTAGATGCCAATTATACTTGCAACAATGTTAAAGCAGATAGTATGGTCCCTCATAACAAGGAAGTTCCAAAATAAATTGTACCTGAAACTACTAAAGACATGGTTATGGAAAGCTTTGGAAAGACCTTAAAACTTTAAGAAACAAGTATGGGAGAATACAAGCTAGACATGACCCCATCATTGACAGAACTGCCAGTGTCTCCAAGATCCTATGGGAAACCTTCCCCATCTTTCACACCCACTACATCTAAAAAGATAGAAATTCACAAAGCAACTAGTATGGTTCAAGCATCTACCTCCCAAGAGGATGACAAAGAAGACAAAGCAGTCTTGGCTTGGCTATACAAGGGAGAACCAAAAGAAAATGAGGTAAAACATGTAGAAATATCCTCAGAAAAGTATGGTAAAGGATATAATCTTCTCAACAAAATGGGATATAAAGGAGAAGGACCTTTAGGAGACAAAGGAAAGGGACTTTTTGAACCTGTACACATGGAATTCAGAAATACCAAAGATAAAATAGGACTAGGTTTCAATAATAAATCTGAAAACCCTACTTCAAGAGATGGTCCAATCTTTGATGAAGGAAGTGATGAAGAAGAATAAATAGAACTAGAACAATGGACCTATGAGATATTATTGAATATTGGTATAAAGTATCCTGAATATAAAGGAGAAAGATATGTACCTAGCTTTGACACACCACAAGACACTCATGTTCCTTTATTGACACAAGCTACTATTCAAAAGATAGAGGAAACACCAGAAGACACTCCAGAAGTGACATTGATAGAAACAACTACTGAAGACACACCCCAACAACAAGATTCACATCCTAACTGGGGGAAGCTGGTCACAATTTCACATGTCCTATATTTACCACACTTTGATCTACAAGTGGCTAATAGGGTACATCAGGTAACTATTGCTGAGTTTCTAAATAGATCAGATGATGAAATAACAGACTCACATAATTATGAATGGGATGTCCTATCTGATGCTACCATGGACATTGAAGTAGATGTGATTCATAAGTTGGCACCAATATTTAAAAGAGGAGAGAGTTCTAACACTTCCCCTGACACTGTTGTTGTTCTAGAATCAGATGAGATACCATTGCCTAGAATTCTTGATGAAGAAATTGGTATTTTACTAGGTTTAGAGGATATTATGATACTACAAGAAATGAGTTCCATTTTGTTGAGAGAAGAAGAAAGCTCAACTAATGAGTCACTAGGGTTAGGTCCACATATTACTAACAATGACCCTATTAATGACAGTTTAACTCTTAATGATCTAAAAACTATAGAAGTAGACCTAACAGAATATGTCTGGTTCATTGATAGTTTTGATGCTGTCCTTACCAAACTCTGATTCATTATCCTTGATAAAACCTAACTTAATTGATTGGATGAATTCAGATCCTAATACTATCATGAAATTTCTTAATGACTACACCTTGGCTTGATACCTAAATGCCTGTGAACCTTATTCTTCTTCCACCAATGTAAGGAGTGTGAACATGTCACAGGAGGATATCAAGTTTCTGAGTCACAAATTGAAAAATAAAAAGAAGAAAAGAACTGATGGTGAAAACCACGTTGTGGCAGTGTCAGATTCTAAAATAGTGAAAATAAAAGATGTATCTAATGGTGAAAACCTCCCAGAGGTGCCAAAAGATGGGATTCTTGATATTCTCCCTGAGAACTTTTAAGAAAGATCTTTAGTTTTGATAGAACCAACACAACTGGTTAACTTGGGCACCGCTGAAGTTCCTCAAATTGTTCACTTGGCATAATATTTGTGAGACAAGGAGAAAATACAATTCACTAAGTTCCTAAAAGAGAAAGAGATGAAATTTGCATGGTCTTACACATATATGCCTGGACTAGATCCTAAATTAGCAATGCACCATTTATCTATAGCTCCTGGGATCAAACCCGTGAAACAAAAACTAAGAAAAATGAATCCTCATGTTACATTACTGGTGAAAGCAGAGCTTTAAAAATTACTGAAAGCTGGACTCATAAGAGTCATTGCTTACACAGGATGGATTTCTAATGTGGTACTAGTATCTAAAATAGATAAATCCATCAGGATCTATACATAATTTAGAGACTTAAAAAAAGCATGTCCTAAAGATGATTTTTCACTACCAAACATTGATATGATCATAGATCTAACAACATGCTATCAAATGTACTCATTAATGGATGGTTTCTCAGGCTATAACCAGGTTAAGATTGCTCCTAAGGATTAAGAGAAGACTGGATTTACATGCGCATGGGGAAATTTTTTATGGAATGTTATGCCATTTGGATTAAAGAATGCAGGTGCTACATACCAAAGAGCTATGACTACTATATTCCATGATATGATGAATAAAAACATGGAGGATTACGTGGATGATACCTTAGCTAAATCAAAAGAAAGGACTACTCATATTGAAGACTTGCAGAAGACATTAGATCACATGGAGCAATTTAAACTCAGACTCAATCCAAAGAAATTTTCCTTTGGGGTTCAATCAGGGAAGTTGCTAGGGTTTATTGTAACAACAAAAGGAATTGAGGTAGACCCTAAAAATTTAAAGCTATACTAGAAATGAATCCTCCATGCAACATTAGTCAAATGAGGACATTACAAGGAAGACTCCAGTTAATCAAGAGGTTTATGTCACAACTTGCAGATAGAGCACAACCCTTTACTAAATTACTACATAAAGGTGGCACCTTCAAATGGGATGAACATTGTGAAAATAATTTCAAAGAATTAAAAGAGTACTTGGCTACTCCTCCTATTCTCATGGCACCCATTCATGGAAAGCCATTACTCCTATATATTTCAGCTACAACTACCTCACTGGGAGTATTGCTGGCACAAGAGGATAAAACTAAAAAGGAAAGAGCAATCTACTATATTAGTAGAGCACTAGTATCTTATGAAATTAATTACAACATAATTTAAAAAGCTTGCTTAGAGGTTGTCTTTGCATCACATAAATTAAGAGATTATATGCTATCACATACAGTAAATCTCATTGCAAAGATAGATCCTTTGAAATACCTCTTAAGTAAGACAACATTGATAGAATGACTAGCAAAGTGGGTCCTGGTTCTGATCGAATTTGACATTGAGTATGTAGACAGAAGAGATATTAAAGGACAAGTCCTTGCTGATTAATTAGCTGATTCACTACTCCAAGATGATGAACCTTTGAGAATTGAATTTCCTAATGAAACAATTATGCATCTAATTGAGTATCCATGGAAGATGTACTTTGATGGTTCTTTCACACAACAAGGCTCTAGAGCAGGGGTTCTATTCATAACTCCTCAAGGCTAAAAAATACCCAAGTCCTACAAATTAATGTTTCCATGTACAAATAACATTTCTAAATATGAAGCATTGGTCAATGGTCTTAAACTTTCTATGGGATGGAAGATTGTACAGTTACATGCGTATGGTGACTCCCAGCTCATTATCAATCAAGTAAATGGAGATTATCAGACCAAACATGAGAAGTTGATGCCCTACAAACAACTAGTTGATGATTTGAAGAAGTACTTTATCTTCATTACATTCCAACAACTTCCAAGAATAGAAAATAAGGCTGTAGATGCTATGACTACACTGGAATCCATGTGACAACTAGAGGAACATCAATTCCACTATGAATTCTTGGTGGAAGAACTATCCTACCTAGCTTTTGATACACTTGAATACCAAGTAATTTATGCTTTAAACACCCAAGACCCATATCGATATGATAAAATCATTACTTACCTAATTGACCAAACTATACCCAATGACCTATCCAGAAAAAAATGAGCACTAATTAGGACAACATCACGTTATTTCCTTATTACTAATAACTTATATAGATGAGGTCTTGATGGTACACTTAGGTGTTTAGAACATGAAGAGTTGGATCGTGCATTAAAAGAAGTCCATGAAGGTGTATGTGGATCACACTCAAATGTCTTTTCACTAGCTAAAAACTACTAAAAGTAGGCTATTACTGGCCCACGATGGAAAAAGATGCTATTCAATTCTCAAAAATATGTCATAAATGCCAAACACATGGAAATCTCATCCATGCCCCTGCTAGAGAACTCATACCATTCATAACACATTGGCCATTTTAGCAATGGGCCTTTGATTTGGTTGGACAAATATATCCTAATTATTCAAGTGGACACAAATACATCATTACGACCACTGAGTATTTCACGAAGTGGGTCGAAGTCATGCCGCTGATCAAAGCCACTGGAAAATAGGTGGCTATGTTTAACTTGAACTACATTATTTGTAGATAAGGGATACCCTCTTCAATTATAACAGACAATGGGGGCCAATTTAAAAACCAAGACATTGAAGACCTTTGCACACAGTTTCACATTACTCAACATTGTTTCTCAATCTATTATCCTCAAGGTAATGGACAGGCCGAGGCATCTAATAAGAACATTCTCAAAATCCTAGACAAACTGTAAGTCTGGCAGAGACTAAAATTTAAAATTAAATCTGACACTTTGGGCCTACAAAACAAGCATCAGAACACCAATTGGAGCCTACCATTTTCCCTAGTCTATGGTGCTGAGGAAATATTACCTATTGAGTTGAAATACCATCTTTGCAGGTATCTTGACAAGGTCTTGTTACTAACGAAAAATACCACATTGATCAGGTAAATTCTTTAAACTTACTTGATGAGTGCAAGCAACAAGCATTCGATCATCTGAAAGTGTACCAAAAATGCATGTCAAAAGGGTACAATAAAAAGGTCAAACCATGATACTTTCAAGTGGGGGATCTCATTCTGAAAGAGAATCCTAAGAACCAACCTAACAAAGAGCAGAAAGGAAAGTTTGAACCAAACTAGCTGGGACCTTATATCATTACTGCCACTTTTGGGACTAGAGCTTATCAGATAGCTACACCCGAGGGAGATGTTCTTCCTAATCCCATTAATACTCTACATTTGAAGCAGTTCTACGCTTGATGACTGGCTAGTAGAGCCTATGCAGTGAAAATATCAGAAAATACAAAAAAAAATAAAATCAGAAAATTGATACTGAAGAAATCCAAAAATAGTGGAAAAAGTCCTAAAAAGGGTCTCCTTGGTGAAAACCTAGAAAACAAGCGCCTTGATACTAAAAAAAATTAAAAAAAGCAAAAATAACAAAAAAATTAAAAAAGAGAATAAAGTGCCTTGATGAAAAATTGGCAAACAGGTGTCTTGGTAGAAAAAATAAAAATCTTTGCTGAGTGGTGAAAACTTGGAAAAAAGGCGTCACTCAAACTCTTTGCTCTATCTATCAATGCACTGATGACACTAAACCTTCATACTTGCACCTGTGCTATTTGGTGACTCTGATTACTTTCAAATGTCCTATCCTTGCTTAGGATTTATCTGCATTTACGTCTTAGGAATAATCATTCTGCACTAGGGGCATCTTTGCTAGCATGGTCAGTTTGCATCTGCTAGGTTGTCCTAAGCATCTTGTCTAGGATGGTTCACCTCTCAAAATAGTAATAAACATCAAACTAGTGTTTCTCAACACTTGGAATCTAGGAACTTAAACGAGCTAGTGTTTCTCAACACTTTAATCAACTAGTGTTTCTAAACACTACATTGGACTGCAATTGCTGACACAATTAATATCACATATACTCATACATGAAAACATATTGCTTAAATTTAAATTTTGATTGATGAATCTCTACTGCACTTGAAAATAAATCAACAGTATTTCTCAATACTAATTAAAACATAGTTTAATCTTGGTTTGGTTATAATTCTTTTATGTTTCCATGATGTTTCATACTAGGGGCATCTAAGTGATTATTAATTTTCTTTGATTGATTCTCAATTTTTGATTGTTATGTCTTCTGAGTAACTCCATGACATCTATTCAAAGACAAAGAGTTGCAAGGATAGGGGTCATAACATTTTCTTGGTTTTTTGTGTATGGTAATTGTCCCAAATGATCCTATAAATTTCACCTAACTTGGATGTTTATGGTTAGAGCTGCCAGTATGAGTGGATAGCTGCATATATCTCAATCCTTTTTATGTGTAAACTACAGTGAGGTTGAAACAATTTCCTTATCTATTTTTTAAATTAGATTCTCACTAAGGTGTACACTACATGATGTACCCAAGGATATGAATTTTCAAGGTCATTATGGGTCACATATCTTACATTACACTTAAACAAAAACTGATTCTAAACATTAAAAGGAGATAACTAACTTGTCATCCTGGCTTCTATGCCTTGATGCTTATGTTTATTTTTGACATTTTATCCAATACACATAGTATTCATACTTTCATGATACCAGTGGGTATTAGTGATAGTTGTACTAAATTAGGTGATGTCCATTACAACAAACACCCAATGATGATCAAATTCTACAATGTATACAAAATTAGTGACAGTCCTAAGAGTCTACATGTAGATGCATTTAGAGATTGCATGATTCATTTCAAAAAGAGAACAACATAAAAAGGAACTGAGATTAAAATAAATTCTTGATTCATTTGAAATCCAAGTTAATTACATACATCAATATTACTAATATTAATGTCATTGTATATCCATGACATACATTTTTCATTCATAAATGAGAAAGAGAAAAAGACAATAACAAAGCATTCACACATTGCATTTAATTTCACATCCTAATTTCATCCATACATTTATTTGCATAGAGAAAATCTCAAAAACATTCATTTACATACCCACTTAGTACCATTTGAAACACATTCATATCAGTAATAAATCAAATGAGCATAAATGATGTCATCATATCTAATCTAACTCATCAGGAGACCAAGATAAACATAATCACATTTCCATAAAAAATCTATAAAATCTATCAAAAGCATGAAAATCCATGAACATATCAAGACCAGGAACAACTATCTCAGATATATCAGATATGGAACCGATAAAAAATGTAGAACTGTCTACAAAAAGAGTATCATAGTATTAGTATGAATCAGATATACATGTATAAAGGTCATAGTACAAAATAATGATCTCAGAAGGATCCAAATATACAATATGATCTCAACAATATCTAACAAATACAATATCAAGACTGACTCCCACCCTCTCCTTGATTTGGAGGAGGAGGAGGAGGAGGTGGAACAAATGGAGATGGTGGTGGCATGGCCCCCTCAGACTACTGAGCCAAGCATTTAAAGGATAGTTCTCTATGAACCTTTGGAACTGTAGCATGATATAGAGCATAATAATATGTGGCTCTCTATCCTTGGTGTACCAGAGTATGAGCCAGTGTGTCTCTCTCTACCCTGAGTCTCTCAAGACGTGTATCTCTATCTGCTAGAAGAGACTCTAATGTAGTGATTTATGCTCTAATATGCTCTCAGTCACACTCACACTGAGAAAGTGCATCACCATCTCGGCCTGGACCCCTACCTGTATCCTTCCTTGAAGGTATATCCTGTGGCCTATCCCGTGGCCTATCCTGCTGCTGCTGTCTCTGTCTCTACTGATCTCTAGTCAACAAAGGACCTGGATCCCTCTGAGGAGAAATAAATCTAAGCCGAGTCCACCTGCCACTCCCAATGCCACTGGCGCTCCCTCCACCACCCACTACACCTCCACCCCTATCATCTGAATCATCCTGATCATATGGACCCTATCCCCTGTCAGGAGGAGGGCACCTAACATCTCTCCCATTTCTACCTACATCTCTCCCCATAACTCCTCTATCTCTCTGAGTTCCTCCTTGACCTCTGACAAGATATTCCTCAGTAGGATCATAATCCACTAGATGCTCAATCCGTGGAATAGCCTCATCAGACACTATGAACTATGGAAATAGTTACTAAAGCATTTGCGCATGTAATCCATCAGAACATCTAGCATTAGCTACATCACACCATAGATACCAAGGTATTTCTACCATTTCTGCAATGACTCTCTACAGAGTCTCATAACCCAACTACGGTCCCCACTATGGTGTCTCATCACAGATTCGTGCATATACAGATGTATCCTGGCACCTGTCCTGTAATCGATGATACTTCCTCAATACACGGGTCACTAATAATCTCTCAAGGATATATATGAAGGCATTATATTTTTCCATTAGTATATAGAAGGAAAAACATGATCTACACAATCAGTTTACACTACACCGATAGGCATGGCATAGCACTACCTGATGCCAAGGTTACCCGATACTGCCAAGTACAAAGCATACCAACAAACACTATTTAGTGTTACTCGATGAAAAAAGGAAAAATGAACCAGACAAGTAACAACAGTGCAACCCGACGACCAAGAACCGACAGTCAGTTACATCATGCAAAAAGTGGATCTGACTTTTCACGTCAGATAAAACAATGAAGTTGTATATTTAGCTTCTTGATTTGTTTCAAATCTATTATGTGTGGAGGAAGCAATGTAATTAATATTGTTTTATTCAGCTCAACTATTTTAAAACATGCAAACTAAAATATCAAGGTCAAGTTGTAAACCTTGGATCTAGAGTTAACCAAGTAATGCATGATTCTAGAATAGGTCAAATACATGTATAAATAGATGCTCAATCTATTGAGAACATGTTTTTTTGTGATGATTGTAGCCACTAAGAGCATCTAAGGATCAAACAAGAGAATTCATGCAGAAGGACAAAAAAGGATCAAATCAGTTTCAAGAACAAAACACAGGCTACCGACGAGCAGAGAAAAGGTATTAATCAATCACTATAGGTGATATTTATATTATGAGAGATTTAATGGATTTGTGATCAGAAATTATAGATTGCATATAGTCAGGTCAAACATATTATACTCATTCTAACAAGTGTAGTACACTTAATAAATTATTTCAAGAAAGGTGGACCTAACACTCCTATTGTAAATCTCTTAACCGAGTGCACACTTAAATCAGTGTTGCTAAATCTCTTAACAGAGTAGATCTTAACCGGTCTCCACTTTAATACTCCTAATAGGGTAGATCATTAGAAGTGATCAATTGTAAGCCTTTATCAGCTCCCTTCCATTCTGCAGATAGTGAAGTTTTGTGGGTTACACCCCCACCATAGTTTTTACTTCCTAACAAGAGTTTTCTACGATATCATATCTTGTGTTATGTGTTTATTACTTTCATGAATGTTTCTATGAATGTTGCAAACAAATAGAGATTATGAATTAATATTACATGCATAAGAAGAAGAACATATATGGTCGGTAATATAGTAAAGAATGATTTGTAATGATCAAAGGTGAAAAGAGTTAAAAGTTTTAGTGGTATTGATTCACCCCTCCCCTCTCAATACTACTTCCCATTAATCCCAACAATTGGTATTAGAGCTAAGTCTCTTCTTGGAAAGATTAAAGGCTTAAGAGAAAAGATCATACAATGGAGAAGAACAAACTTGATAATAATATTGAGAATAAAAAGCTTGAGATACAGATGTTCTATGAATAGTATAAAGAAGAGAGAATGAAGATGAGAGAGTTGCTGGATGAGAGAAAAGGTATGTCAACTTAGAGCAATGAAAAATATTATCAAGAAGAAGAGATTCCAGATTTCTTTGAATCTTCAGGATCAAATATAGGTAATGCATTAGACACATCAGAAGACAACATCACAAATATAAAGGAGATCAATTATCATCTCATAGAGAAAATAAAGATGCTGCAAATCGGTCAAGAGACCCAGATGGTAAGAATGATTGATGTGATGAGTTCTTCTAGAAAAGATGAAATAGAAAGAACACTAGCTATTGATGATAGAAGGAAGATCATAGAGAATCTACAAGAAAAGGAGTTAGAAATTCAAAGACATGCTGAGCATCACCATGAGATTAAAATCAGATTATTCTTATGAGTCAAGAAGAAAACATAATGAATATATAACTCATTGAAAGAGTACAGGCTATCGGTGAACTAAGAAAAGAAAATGAAAAATGAAAGCATGAGGTTAGACTTCAACAACAACATAATGAAATTATTATAAAGGCTGAAGAAAGCAATAAAAGAATGGATATTTTATTGAAGGAAAACAAAGAGTCAACAATAACAACAATAGTTTAGGCTTTACTGAAAATGGAGAATCATCAAATCAAGCCAATCCAAAGAATGTCTATGAAAATCTAAGACCAAGAAAGATGACATGAAAACACTATGGAAAGCAAGGCCACACATCAAATGTGTGTAGAGATAAAATGAAAGGTATTCCTAAATCTACATCTTCATTCATAGGATTCTGTTATAAATTTAACAAGAAAGAACATAAAGCATATGAATATAAGTGTAGACATCACAAAATATTAATATTAATATTAATATTATTTTCCCTCTTATTCCTCTAACTATTTAATTTAATCAATTAAATAGTTTCATTTGCTAGTATTTATCAATAGCTTAAATACTATTCTAATGTATTTCACTTAAATATATTTGTCTCATAAAATCTCCTTTTTAATAAATTTACATTTATTAAATCCCCCATATTCCTAATTCTTCTAAACCATGATTTATTCAAATCTAATTTGAATTATAATCTAAGCCCTAGCTAGGAACCTATTAATCCAACCTAGACAGCCTACCCTATTCCTACCCTACTCCCATCACCTCATTTCCTAAGTATACTTACCCACCTAACTGTCCCTTAATCATGCTTAATGGGTGATTCCTAACCTTTTTAAGGCTAATGGAATTCTCACCCACATGGGGAAATTCTCTCCAAAAAGGTCACCCATTCCTCTTTAATTTCTTCTTACAAGTTTGTCTCCCATTTGGAAATATTGAGCTACTCAATATTAAATG
>MU226255.1:2443999-2470782 GCA_018584345.1 Thuja plicata
TTTATGTTGTAATATAATGTAATTAATTATTGATTTTAACCATTAGTAACATCAATTTAATCATTATCTACCACACAAACATGTACAATTGATACAACGATCATAAACCTATATTCAAATTTGTATTATGATAAGAACCCTCATTATTAATTAATAATAGTTCATCATTTTATTTATTACATATTTAGACTATGGTATCAAGATATTCATAGTAGTATTAATTAGTTTCATGCACAATATTTCCAATAAATGATTTAGGTCTAATCAAACAAACATAAAAAACTTAATAAGATGACAAAATCACACACACCAATGAACTGATATGGAGGGGTACTACACTTACTAATATCATATTAATTTATATAAAATGATGTATGATAAATTGGTTATCCTTACGCAAAGTTTGAGTAATGAAGATGCAGACATTTATTTTGGAAACCTTAAGGGTTGATTGTCAGAATTTATTATCATATATCCAAGTAAATAATTCACAATGCAATGTTTTTAAAGTAATCACGTCAAAATTATTGTCAACCTTTAATTCTATCCAAATTTGTTATTATCACTATCACTATGAAAATTATCATAAAATTTGAAATTAACATTCACATTTTAAAGAACTTAAAGTGGCATAGAAGGAAATAAACATATGCTAACTAGGTTCTTAGAAGCATTAAAGTAATGTACTTACCTTATCATCAATCAAATTACTTTATCCTGCTCACTTCTTCAATTCATTTTCCAAGATAGGGTTAGTGAGGCACTACAAATGCCATGAGTGGACACAATAGAAATTAGGTACTCTTAGACATTTAACAACAAGGACTTCAACTCCCACCTTAGATTATACCCACACTTGTCACACGACCTATGAAACTTCCAGGGGAACGTCCTTATCCCACTAGAAACAAAGTTTTTGATCCACTTCAATGAGCCCTACAAGTGGGAACTCTTATCATGCAAGTAGTTCATTTGTCCATTCCACCCCCATCATGCACACAACACCCTCATCTACCTTGGGAGCCCCACCTCCTAATGCCACATCAAAAGCACAAATAATACCCCTATTGCTATGCAGGCACCTCCACAAGCCACAATCGCTCCTCTTTCACAAGCAATCCCAAAATTTGTGGTAAAATTTCCACCACCACCAGTTAGCACACAACAAACCACCATTCCACCTATCCCTACTGAGTCCATTCAAAGTGCAACAAATAGTTCACAACATCAAGCACCCAAGTCTCCATGCCTATTCTACCTTTTTTCACCACAGACATGCCACCTACCAATGTATTTAACCAACCCTTATTTCCACAAGGGTCCACTTTTCCTGCTCCACCAGCAACACAATCACAATGAATGCCAGCAGTTTCACCTCAAACACTGTTAAACCCAAACCCCCCATACTGCAACCATCCATGAACCCCTTCGTTGTACCCAAAATTCCCATCCCACCTATCCAACAGTAGCAACAACAACCTATCCAACAACAGCAACAACAACCTATCCAACAACAACAACAACATATCCAACAACAAAAGCAACCTATTCAACAACAAAAATCCATTCAACAACCATCCTAGCAACAACAACTGCAACATCAAATCACCAACCCATTCACATCCCAAGCACAACAGCAACAAATCAACCCCTTCGCAACTGCACAACCCACCATCCAAACTACATAGCATTCACAACCACAAATGTAGGGGGAAGATCCCCTCATGGCACAACCACTGCAATAGTTTTCTAATCCTTTCATCCAACCCATGCAACAACAACAAACTCATTCTGCCAATTACATAGCCATGCCATCTTCGGCTGCATCACAAACAATTCCCCCTCCATAGAAATTCAATGTTCCCATTGGGGGCATTCCACCGCAAAAGACCTATCCCCCATCTTATACAGGGGTGCAACAAGATCATCCCACCTATCCAATGCCACAACAAATACAAGCATATTTCCAGTAGTTGCAACAATCTTATCAAGCGCTGACACCTCCTCCACTGCAATATTGCCCTCAACCACAGCTTCCACCACAACAACCCATATATGTTGACCATCAACCATCATACCAAACACCAAAATATCCCCCACATAATCCTCCATACTCACCATTCGATCCATATCAGGTTCAAGGAAACCATGCAATTACAATTAACAATCCTCCCCCACAAATCAATCATGAATGGGAGGAAATGAAGAATGCTCTCAAGGAGCTAAAAGCTGGGACAGAGGCTAAAACATTCAAGTTTGAAGAGATATGTCCTTATCCATTGATCAATCTATCACTACCATACCCTTCCCCAAGCATTTTGAAACACCCAAATTTGATAAATATCGGGGGAAGGGAGATCCTGTGAGTCATGTGAAAGAATTCTACATGGCTTGCCAAGAACTGGCCTATAGCGATAACTTCCTCATGAGACTATTTCCTAAAAGCTTAGGAGGAACCGCTCTTGAGTGGTTCTACAAAATTCCTTATGACAAAGTATCTAGTTTTGCTGAATTATCTAAAAATTTTGTGGCCCAATACACACATAATGTCAAAAATGAACTCTCGCTCCTTGACCTATGCAATTCCAAACAAAAGGGAGGAGAGAGCCTGGCTGATTATCTTCAGTGCTAGAAAGGGGTTACTACAAGGTTGTCTTACCAACCCCTGGAGCAACATCTTATCAAAATCTTCATTAACAACCTCCATCCTAAGCTTGCCTATCACATGCGCATGAGCTGTATACAAACTTATCATGATATCAGAATCAAAGGTATGGATCTTGAACGAGGTCTTGTAGAAGAGGGTGCCATCAAGCACTACAAAGAATCCCAACCTGAAAAACATAACAATGATTGATCATGATACTGGAATAAGAACAAAAATGTAGTAACAGATGGGGCCACTGACACCAAACATGTTCAGGTTGTGGTAGCCAATCCCGACGCACCTACCTAGACTTATCAACAAGCACCATCAATGTACCCTCAACCTCCTCCCATGTATCAACAGCCCAATCCCGTGTATTCCCAACTGACTTACCATAAAAATATGCACCCTTAAGGCGCAACTATTTATCCCCCTCTGGGGGCGTCATATCAACACAACTATCAAGGTCCTATGAATCAGAAAAATGCTATATCAGTCCTGCATGGACAATAAAGACCTCACACTTCAAATGTGCCACAACGCACATTTACCCCTTTGGGTGAACCCATAGATGTCATCTTCCAAAAGCTGGTCCAAGATAACAAGGTCGTATATCCTAAAACATAGCCATTTGATGACTCAACCCCTAAGCCAACTTGGTATAAAGACAATGAGTACTGTGAATACCACCATGTTAAGGGACACACCACCCTCAAATGCATGAAGCTAAAACACTATATTCAGGATCTCATTGATCGCAAGGAAATCAAAGTGGACTGTCCTGCCCAATCATTGCCAAATGCAGACCTTAAAATTTATTAAAAAGCATTCCCTAAACACACTTCAGGTACAGGACCAAGAAATCCTACCCAGTCCTCTGACTAGGGGAAGTGTAAACAAGCAAAAAACACTGACAAAAAAGATTATACCAATGCCTATATCAACTATGATAATCTCATCAGCTGCATATCCCAAGTCCAGTCCTCTGTCAATATCATCCATGTCAAGGGTGCTAATAACCAATGCACCATCACCACTCATAGAGGTAGGATAACAGTTGCACATGCCAGTCCCGCCCCATCGGCTGGGACCCAATACAACATTTTGGAACACCTAGGGAATACTCTAGCCCAAATTTCCATCCTAGATCAACTCCGCACATCATCGACCTATCAAGAGATCCTCAATAAAGCCTTGTAAGAATCCCATGTTCCCAGCAACATTAACCTTACTGAATTCCAAAACATTTTTGAACACCTGTCTGCATCTTGTGGTGTCTCCTTTAAACCAACTGACGTGCCCTTAGAAGAACCCGATCATAATCTTCCACTCAGTATCACTATCATGGTTAAATATTTTTCCATCAAACGGGTCATGATAGATAATGGTTCAGCCCTGAACCTGTGTACTCTAAAATTCATAAAATAGTTGACTTGCACTAAAGCTGATATAACAAATGATGTCATCACAATAAAGGCATATGACAATTTGGAGCGTACTTCTGAAGGCATCATATCATTTCCCATTCAAGTGGGACCAGTTCTCTAGGATACATTATGTCATGTTGTTGATCTTTACCTTCCCTTCAACATCCTCCTTGGATGCCCATGGATTCATTCTATGCAAGTCATCCCCTCCACCTACCATTACTGTATCAAATTCCCATATAACGACACTGATATCACCATCTACGCAGATCCCAAGCCCTTCGCATACTACAATGCATTGGAAACATTATTTCCGCATTCCAATCACTATCCTGAGATTGATATTGGTACTTCTGTCGCCAGTTCATCTCAAACCCACTTAGACCCAAAAATAATCCTCTCTTCTACCTTATCCATGATCAAGATCAACAACAAAGGTTGTGGTGAGTATATTTTATCTAATTCCTTTGTAGTTGGAGTGCTACTATTTGATCCACACACTCAAGGGCGCCAACCTAATCTAAGCAAGACAGAATCAGAGACAACCAAGGCACTACAATTTGGTCCTACCACTTTTATCTCAAAAGGTACTTTGACTGGCCATGAAATGACACCAAACATCAACCAATGGATATACAAATATCCACCACCCAAGGACACAAGTCACTTCAATTACTTCAAAGATAAGTACCCCGCAACTCACAAACTGGTAACAGAAAAATGGAACTACCAAGGAGGTGGCCTTGGTTATGACAAGAAAGGTATAAAAGATCCTATTATACCTACCCAACTAGAAAAGCACCTGGGCCTTGGCATGGGCTCTGACACTAATGGGGGTGGTGTGGAAGCACTCGACTCATGCCAATTATGGAAAATTTCTTAAACATTGTAATGTCTTAGTTTTGAAGCATTTCGTGGGACCATGTCAAAAAATGGTTAAAGTCCCTAAAAAGCATTATAATGTGTTAAACGAGTGGGAATGCCTAAAATAGCATTGTAATTAATGAAAGAATGAGAATATCGGTGGTTTTCATAACTACCTTCGAAATCTCCATAAAGGGAGACAAATGTAACCAAAAAGGAGGATTTGTTTTGAGGAGAGTCGCAAGATAGTATAGAAGAGAGAGCAAAAAGAGAGAAGAAAAGAGTCGTCTCTCTAGCCTTCAGCCAGAGAGCCATGCATTTGAAATTATAGATTAAATGTTAAATAAGTTTGTATTTTGGAGCCATGCATGTGATGTATGGAATTTTGATTTTAATGTATTTAAGATTTTGGTGCTAATGAAGCTCGTCGCCTCTCTTTATTGTCTTTGCTTTGAAAATCGGTTATATAGTTCCCTGTTGAACTTAGCATTAGTTATTGTTCTTGATATTGGTTTTGGTGATGAGAATTGGGTCTGCACGATTGTTTAATATAATGCTCTGGTTTTATTATGTAACATCTTTAGAACCATTTTGTCAATCTTTGCTCGGCTCCACGACTGTCCAAACTTAGACAGGTCCATGCACTCCCACTCTCGCTGGTTCTACACGGGCATAAGCAAATTCTGCCACCTTTCCGAGAGCCAAAAATGTGCTTCTCAAGCTCCTCCATGCCGTATAGGTAGTTTTAGTAACTACCAATATTGTTTGCATGGTTCAACAACCACTCATTTGTGGTATGTAACGGTTCTTGAAAATAACCGTCCAGACTCTGAGACAATCAAAGATTGACAAACTGGTTCTAAAGATGTTACATAATAAAACCAGAGCATTATATTAAACAATCATGTAGACCCGATTCTCATCACCAAAACCAATATCAAGAACAATAACTAATGCTAAGTTCAATAGGGAACTATATAACCGATTTGCAAAGCAAAGACAATAAAGAGAGGCGACGAGCTTCATTAGCACCAAAATCTTAAATACATTAAAAACAAAATTCCATACATCACATGCATGGCTCCAAAATACAAACTTCTTTAACATTTAATCTGTAATTTCAAATGCATGGCTCTCTGGCTGAAGGCTAGAGAGCCGACTCTTTTCTTCCCTCTTTTTGCTCTCTCTTCTATACTATCTTGTGACTCTCCTAAAAAAAAATCCTCCTTTTCGGTTACATTTGTCTCCCTTTATGGAGATTTCGAAGGTAGTTATGAAAACCACCGATATTCTCATTCTTTCATTAATTACAATGCTATTTTAGGCATTCCCACTCGTTTAACACATTATAATGCTTTTTAGGGACTTTGACCATTTCTTGACACGGTCCCATGAAATGCTTCAAAACTAAGACATTACAATGTTTAAGAAATTTTCCATAATTAGCATGAGTCGAGTGCTTCCGCACCATACTCCCAGGCTTGAAAGGTTTCCATGTCCCATGGAAATACTGAAAAATTGCTTAGGCACGCTTCTGCTGCGCGCTTTGATGCTGCAATAGACTCTCATCATTGGAGTACTTGCTGGTTGCTGCTCAAGGTGTTGCTTCAATCCACTCTCCAATGCTGCTGCTCCAACCACCAATATGCCTCACTTAGGAGTCCTTCTTGCCTCCTCGCCCTAAGTCTTTTGGCATGCAACTAGACCTCTCACACAGGCCCTTGGACCATCTCTATGGCCCCCCATGATAGATCTCCATATCTGCCTACTTGCAGCTAGTGGACATACACCTACAACCAAAACTCATTAGCAAACTTAAAACACAACTCTTTATTCTGCCCAGACCTTTCACTTGCTCTGATACCATTTTTTTGTGGAGAAAATCAAACACACATTCTCAATGCTGCAAACTCTTTCGTTATCCTTCTTCAATCTGCATATGGGAACCTCGAGCACCCATAGTTGGTGATTCTTTTTACTAACCAACTCCCTTCAATGACAGTTTATGGTCATTAATTACCACAATGAACAAACTCACTTAGCTTGGCCTTTGTAGTGAGAAAAAACTCTCCACCTTTTCAATAGCCATGTTGCAATTCTGCTTTGGGATTGACATCCCATATCCCTTGGTTGAAAACTACATAACTCTACATATAGAACTCACAGGATTGTTCAACATGAACAAAGATCCTTCAATGCCATGCTGGTCACATTTCGGGCATGAATGGATATCATCCATCCACCACCTTCTATTGCTCAAAGGTTGAGGCTTCACTACAATCTTTTCTCGGCTCCACGACTATCCAAACTTAGACAGGTCCATGCACTCCCGCTCTCGCTGGTTCTACACGGGCATAAGCAAATTCTACCACCTTTTTGATAGCCAAAAATGTGCTTCTCGAGCTCCTCCATGCTGTATAGGTAGTTTTAGTAACTACCAATATTGTTTGCATGGTTCAACAACCACTCATTTTTGGTATGTAACAGTTCTTGAAAATAACCGTCCAGACTCTGAGACAATCAAAGATTGACAAACTGGTTCTAAAGACGTTACATAATAAAACCAGAGCATTATATTAAACAATCGTGCGGACCCAATTCTCATCACCAAAACCAATATCAAGAACAATAACTAATGCTAAGTTCAACAAGGAACTATATAACCGATTTGCAAAGCAAAGACAATAAAGAGAGGCGACGAGCTTCATTAGCACCAAAATCTTAAATACATTAAAATCAAAATTCCATACATCACATGCATGGCTCCAAAATACAAACTTCTTTAACATTTAATCTGTAATTTCAAATGCATGGCTCTCTGGCTGAAGGCCAGAGAGCTGACTCTTTTCTTCCCTCTTTTTGCTCTCTCTTCTATACTATCTTGTGACTCTCCTAAAAAAAAATCCTCCTTTTTGGTTACATTTGTCTCCCTTTATGGAGATTTTGAAGGTAGTTATGAAAACCACCGATATTCTCATTCTTTCATTAATTACAATGCTATTTTAGGCATTCCCACTCGTTTAACACATTATAATTCTTTTTAGGGACTTTAAACATTTCTTGACATGGTCCCACGAAATGCTTCAAAACTAAGACATTACAATGTTTAAGAAATTTTCCATAATTGGCATGAGTCGAGTGCTTCCGCACCAGGGGGCACCAATGAAAACATCTTTGCCTCTTGTCCATCCCTGGGAAAAATCACTGACATCAAAGATATCCTAGAAGAGAAAGTTGTGAGAGGTTATGATGATGTTTTTGATGATGAAACCTTCCTGGGAAATTTTGTCCTACAACAACTTTCCATCCTCTTCATTGATCTTCCCCTCCGCCATCCTGAACTCATAGACTGGGACCAACCAAGTGTCGTACATGTTGATGAGTTCCAAAGTGAGGATGCGCTCCTAAGCTTTATGGGAGCAATTGATCAAAGTAGTGACTGGGGGCAAGATTCAACATATGTCTACAAACTAGACCCAAAGGCATACTTTGGGGAAGAGGAGAACTTCAACTACAAAAATGAAACAAAAAACAAAAATAAAAAAGAAAAAAATCAATCCCTTAGCGAAAACCCCTCTAGGGCGCTATCTGATCATAAAATAGTAAAAACAAAGGGCGTATCCCCTGGTGAAAACCCCTCTAAGCTGCCAGAGGATGAAGATTCTCCTCTTCCTTTGATCTGTGATTACAGGCCTGAATAGTCATCAATTCTCATTGTAGAAGCAAAACCTGTCAACCTGGGTACCAAAGAGAATCTTTCCATCACATACATAGCAGCATCTCTGACTGAAGCAGAAGAAAGTGATCTTGTCACTTTATTAAAGGAATCTATCAACAATTTCACATGGTCTTACTCCCACATGTCAGGATTAGATCCCAACTTGGTGGTTCACCATCTAGCAGTGGACCCAAACATCAAACCTGTCAAGCAAAAGTTCAGAAAAATGCACCCTAAAGTGGCACTACTTGTCAAAGTAGAGCTAGAAAAGTTACTCCAAGCCAAGATCATCCACCCCATTGACTATTCTGACTAGATCTCTAACATGGTACCCATCTCTAAGCCTGATAAATCAATTAGGATATGTACATATTTCAGAGATCTCAATAAGGCATGTCCCAAGGAGGATTTCCCCTTGCCAAACATAGACATGATTGTGGATCTCACAGTAGGACATGAGATATTGTCACTCATGGACAAATTTTCCAGATATAATCAGATTCACATTGCAGAAGAAGATCGGCATAAGACAACATTCACAACCACTTGGGGCACCTTCTACTATAATATGATGCCTTTTGGTTTAAAGAACACTGGGGAAACCTATCAAAGAGCCATGACTGTCATTTTTCATGACATGATCCACAATATTCTTAAAGACTATGTGGACGATATCTTGGCAAAGTCAGTAAAAGGGAAGATCACCTAGATGTTTTGGAATGTGTCTTTGACAAGATTGGACACTATTGCTTAATGCTCAACCCTAAGAAATGTGTCTTTGGAGTCACATCAGGCAAACTCCTGGTGTTCATTGTATCCAGATGAGGCATAGAAATTGATCCAAAGAAAGTACAAGCTATCATAGAGATGCCTCCACCAAAAACACTTTGACAACTATGCAACCTCCAAGGAAAGCTGCAATCTGTGCACCATTTCATCTCTCAACTAGCAGACAAGTGCCAACCATTCACTCATCTGCTGTGAAAGGATAACACATTCAAGTGGGATCCTCAGTGTCAGAAGAGTTTCAACAAAATAAAAGAATACTTGGCTAATCCACCCATCTTGGTACCACCTGTACTTGGTCGACCACTCATCCTATACATTTCTGCTACTACAAAATCTCTAGGGGCACTTCTTTCTCAATTGGATGATGAAGGCAAAGAAAGAGCTATTTATTATATCATTCAAACCTTAGTGGGTTATGAGCTCAATTATTCTCCTATGGAAAAAGCATGTCTGGCAGTGGTCTTCGCCACTCAAAAAATTTGCCACTATATGCTTAGTCATACAACCAAGCTCATTTCAAAGGTGGATCCTCTCAAGTACCTACTCTCCAGGACCACACTCATAGGTCGAATGGAAAAATGGGTTATGTTGCTAAGTGAGTTTGATATTCAATATGTCGACAAAAAATCCATTAAAGGGAAAGTCATTGCTGACCAGCTAGCAGAAGCACCATTGGTAGATGCATATCCTTTGGTCATAGAATTTCCAGATGAGCATTTATACATGATAGAAGAACAACTGACTTGGCAACTCTACTTTGATGGGTCCTACACAAATCATGGTGCAGGGGCAGGAATACTTTTTGTCACACCTCAAGGTGACTACATCCCTATGTCATTCAAATTGGGATTTCCTTGCACAAACAACATTGCAGAATATGAGGCACTACTCACAGGACTCCGCATGTCCATAGAATGGAACATCACAGATATACATGTCTTTGGTGACTCCCAACTCATCATCAAACAAGTCCTAGATGAGTATCAAACCAAAGATGACAAATTGATGCCATATAAGCAGATGGTTGACAAACTGAAAGAACACTTCCTCCACTTATAGATAACATAGGTACCACACTTGCAGAACAAGGATGCTGATGCAATGGACACAAGTAGTTCCCTCATAGAGATTCCTCATGAGTCTACGCAATACAAATTCTTAGTTGAGCAACTTCATGCTCCCGCTTATGAGAATGATGAATCGAATCATGTATGTGTCTTGGTTGGTCCTCAGTCCCTGTGGTACCCTGATATCCAAGATTACCTACAAAATGGTATCATATCCCCTCATCTCACTGCAACCCAACGCTAAAACTTTATTCACAGAGCATCCCATTACACCCTCGTAGACAATACCCTTTATCGTCGAGGCTATCACAATGTTCTCTCTAGATGTCTAGATGAAAATGAAGCCGCCCAGGCTTTACAAGAGGTACATGCTGGAATCTGCGGTGCCCACATGAGTGGCATGGTCCTAGCCAAGAAACTATTATGTACAAGGTACTATTGGCCTACAATGGAACATGATGCTTATGAGTTTGTCAATAAGTGCTTACCTTGCCAACATCATGCCAATCTGATTCATGCTCCTTCCCAAGACCTCAGACCTATTGCACCTCCTTGGCCCTTCTCTTGTTGGGTTTTTGACCTTGTTGGTAAAATTACTCCTCTCTCATCTAAAGGCCACAAATACATAATCATAGCTACAAAGTACTTTACAAAGTGGGTTGAAGCAATTCCTCTCACACTTACTACATGTGTCCAGATCTCCAAATTCATCCTCTATCACATTGTTTTCTGCTTTGGCATACCCTCCACCATCTTCACAGATCACGGTACACCATTTGAAAATCAACACGTCAGTGATCTTTGTGCTCGCCTCCATATCCATCACCATTTCTCCAGTCCATATTTCCTGCACGGTAATGGCCAAGTTGAGGCAACTAATAAAACCCTCCTTAAAATCCTCAAGAAAGTTGTCAATGATACTGGTTGTGACTGGCATCTCCAGATCAACCCCACCCTATGGGCATATTGCACTTCCTATTATACTCCTACTGGCACTATTCCATACTCCCTAGTCTACGGTGCCAAAGTAGTCTTACCAATTGAGGTCAAACTACCCTCCCTCCGAGTATCACTAAGAGGTCTGATTGATGATGAAGATTACCGAGTAGCATGACTCACACAACTTGATCTACTAGATGAAAAGTGCCAGCAAGCTTATGATCACTTGCTTGTTTACCAGAATAGACTCAAGTAGAACTATAACAAGAAGGTCCACCCATGCCAGTTCCAAGTGGGAGATCTTGTGCTGAAGGAAAATTAGAAAGTGGGTACTAATCGGGAAAAGAAAGAAAAGTTTGAAGTCACCTGGAAAGGCCCATATGTTGTCACTGCATGCTTTGGTTGTGGGGCATATCAACTCTCCACTCCTAAAGGAGAACCATTGACTGATCCTATCAACATCATTCATCTTAGGTGCTTCTATGCCTGACGCCTGGTTGTTCATTCCAGTTATCTAAGAAAATCCATAAAAAGTATAAAAAGTCCTAAGAAAGCATAAAAATAATGTAAAATAGTCTTGAAAAAATCTCTAAAAAGCAGAAAAATGAAGCTGAAAAAATGGTTGTCCCAGTGAAAACCTGGCAAACAGGCACTTGGGAAATATAAAAAACATCAAAAAGATCCAAAGAAATCAAAAAGAAAAATAAAGAGAAAACTTTCGTCCAATGGTGAAAACTTGGCAATCAGGCACCTTGGACAAGTATGGGCGATGAAAACCTGGAAACATGCATCACACATAATGGACCACTCCATTATCTATCAAACTCTCATTTTCTTCCATCACAAACATAACATCTCCACTAACCTCTGCATTTCCCATATTCTCTGGGTGTTCGCATATCATACGCACTAGTATGAAGTGATTCTCTTATCTCGTATCCTAAGCTCTTGTACACATAGTACTAAATATTGTTGTCCATACATTGTACTCTCCCAATCCATGAGCTTTAGTCCTATATATTTCTTGTGTCCTCAGTTGCTCCTGGTGCCAAAAAAGATACAGTTACACTATTAAAATCTTATGTTGGTTCTACAATTTGATCACAGTGCACATTTGACCAATCAACTTGGTACGTCCCATCTCTTTGGAAATGAGTCTATTGAGGATACATCCTTCCTCTCATAAACTTAAATCTAGATCATCATCATCTCTGGGTTCTCATAGGATTTATCATCCCTCTTGAAATAATCAATCAACATACTACACTATCATGTGCATCAAGACAAACAACATGATCCAACCAAATGTCAGCAACAACCTTTGTACATAACCATTGTAACTAATCACTTGTAATTAATCGCTTAGTTTGATCCTTGTATATTCGTGACATATTTGGTCTTCTCACCATCGTGCTAACATCCCGAGTCATCATCCTACCAACATTCCCTGCTTGATCCTCCATAGTCCACTTGTCTGGTTTATTAGTTGATTGTGACACACCAAAAAAAAATATGAGTCCTATTGCACCCATTGTGTCTATCACATTCGTTTCCTCTAGTATCATTATTGAGATTAAGTTGCATTATTCATCATTTTAGATTTATTATTCATCATTAGATTCATTAGATCCATCATTAGATTGCAGTAGATCCATCATTCAGGTCGCATTAATCATCATTAAGTCAATCATTTAATTGCATAATTAGTATCATTTTAGAATTTTGCATAATTAATCCATCATTTAGATTCATCTTGCATCATTTAGATTCATTCCATATCTTGCATAGTTAATCCATTTAGATTCATTTCATGTCTTGCATAGTTAATCCATTTAGATTCATTTCATATCTTGCATAGTTAATTCATTTAGATTTATTCCATATCTTGCATAGTTAATTCATTTAGATTCATTTTAGTCTTGCATTGTTAAAAAATCATTTAGATGCATCTATATACACATTCATAAAATGTCACATATACATTTGCATATATCCTAAAATCACATCACATCTGGCATCCACACATGTCAGTACATCATATATATAACATCATCCACCCTACATAAGTCATACATCATATATACATAAACCATCTACATACACAATAGGTCATACATATACATCACATCCTGCAAACACCAAATATCAGTAATCATATAAGCATATGCATCAAAAAGATCACAGCATATAAATCATACACCATGACATCACAAGAGTCCTCATCAATCATATATAATCAAATATCCATAAGTACATGTGTCTATCATCAATAAAATACATCATGTGCACCTCGGTGCCAATATACATGTATCTCTCAAAATGCAAAAATATTTGTCACATGATCCTCTGCTGAATCATGCCGGTGGCTGTGAAGATCCATCTCCCTACTCTGGTGGTGGACGTGGTGGCATACCCACAGATCCTTGTGATGCTGAGGTCCACACTGTTCTCTGAGATCGATACCTCTATGAGTAATCTCGTCTATGTCCCTCAAGAACTAGCTAATGATACAATGCTTGATAGTGGGATGCCTCTCTGCCTACCCTATTCACATCTCTATGAGCTATGAATGCCTTGGCCACAACCTACCCGCCCCACCTACAATGGATTCCTGTCTGGAGATATCCTGCTCAACCCTGTATGTCTTAGTCTACCGCTATGCCGCATCCCTCTCTAAGGTCAATGCCAATATCTGCTCCGTGGCCTGCTCTAGCTACAAGGTTAGAGTATCCAACTGGTTCGTCAGTGTACCTATCTCAGTACGTAGCTCTACAACATCCTATGTCAGATTGACCATGGAAAAATCTCCTGAGTCAACCCTGCCATGTAGGGTATCTAGTGACCCCTCTTCCCTGTCTACCTGCACCGTCTCCGTAGATAATAAACCTTGTATACGGGTCATCTCTGTTTGTAGGCTGGTCTCAGACACCTGAGCCATGCCTAGTATCCCACGCAGTCGTGCATACTCTGTCTACAGGTTATTTTGCTCTGTTATGACAACATCATGAGTCTCCTATGCAAAAAAACCCGCTAGTGGCCCCTGTACCTATGCTGCACCTGGGGTGCCTATAATTGTACCTACTATGGAACCTGTGGTGCCTGTACCTATCTTTATACTAGTGGGGGCCCTTGTGGCCCCTGATCTGGTCTAGCCCCTACCTGTGCCTCTGTACGAGGTCTCACCCTTCTCTACGGGATCCTCCTCTAACCTACTTTTGAGGTCTCTAAGGCATCTCCTATAGCCCTCCCATCATCCATGTCCATAAAACCTGTTGACTTCTTGTGAGAAGCCACCTGAGCGAGATCTGTAAGGTGCAAGGGTGTGTGTGCAGCCCACCATGCTGCATACTCCAGAGTCATCCCTGCATTTGTGATGTCAGGATGCACCACAAAGTCTAGCCACACAATGTCCCTCTAGGATGCCCTCACTGTAAGAGCATCTGTGTATCTTCCCCAGGTACCTACCTCCATGGTGACATGAGGATGTAAGGCATCCTCTACCACCACCCCCTGCTGTAGCCCAAACTGTTTCATCATCCTCAAGGGTCTATACCTCTCTATCTGGTGGATGGTCCCCCCCAGTAGAAAGGAATCTATTTGAATGTATGACAGGTATAGAAAATCCTTGAATCTATCCTGCATACCTACCACCTAGTCTATAGCCCCCCATGAATCGCATAGTCTATATGGGGTCCAGCAAAAAACCTATACCTCATCTAATAGTCATGGCCAATAGCTGGTCTGACCAATGGAGGTGTATCTCAAGGGAAGCCTGTATCTACAGGCATAAGGCTCTCTCAGCTGTCATGCCTCTTGAAATCTCATAGGCTGGAACACTGCAATGTGCTCCCAGGCCCAAACTAACATTAGTGTCACGCCTATCCCCATGTTGCACACCTCAAGGTACACAGCCATGTATAAATCATGGTATAGCTGTCCTAAGACAACGTACCCCCAATAATAAGTGGTACCCTCCTCTAGCATCTTTGCTAGTACTCGCGCCCATCCCATGCTGAAACCATGTCCCACTAGGTTAGCTAGCATCACTCTCTGATTAATCCCGCTAGATATAGGGCCACCCACTGAAGTCTCCGATCCACCGCTGGCTGCTAGGACATCCAAGTCCTGTATGTTGGGATCTATCTCATAGGTCTCTTGAAATAAATCTCCACGAAATGGTTGCTATCCTCCAACTGGTACTGAGGAATCACCCCTCAGATGGGTATCCGAAGGATGGTGCCAGACGTCCTCCAGGGTGATAGTCACCTCTCTAGTAGGTAGGTGAAATGTGGTGGTATTACTGTGCCACCACTCAATCAATGCGGTCATCATCCCATTGTGTGCCTGTAGCCTAGGCTGATGGGGCACATAGTCCAATCCAACTATAACTAACAAACCCCAGTCATCCTTTGTGAGCTGCGGCTCCAACTCGATGGTCGGCAGCCAATGCTCTCGCGATCCCAATGGTGGGAACTACTCCTGAAAAATTTCAAAAATCCACCATGTCAGCCCCTTTTTCTTCTTGTCCTAGCCTACACCCTCCTAAAGTGGGGCATCTTGCCCCTAGGTCTTTTGCTGACCCATCCGTGGCCCCCGTCGAGTCCCTCCATTCTCCTTCCCCTTGGCGTCTGCCCTTTTAGGTGTAGACGCCGGTTCATACACTAATGTCTCTGCCATCATTCCCGCAGAATGCTATCTTCGCAGATGGGGGTATGGGTCTGACATCTTCGAAGATGCCGATCCGACATTGACATCTATGAAGATGCCTATTTGGGGATCAACATCTTTGAAGATGTCGATCCAGGGATCGACATCCTCGCAGACGTTGGTTCACGAACCTTCGTCTCTGGTTCACAATCCTAAAAACCCACATTTATTGCCCCTAACCCATCCCAAAACATTAAATAACTTTGAAAATAATAAATGCAAGATCCTGGATAGGTCACTCACCGATACCAGTCACTCTATGGGCCTCCTATGTGTGCGCACGTGCTCCCCCAATTGCCCCTTCATCCTCTTGTCCGCCATCTTTTGACGCTAGAGCTCAGTTTTCACTATTCACTATTCAAAAATGACCTTCTTTAAGCCCCCCCAACCCTTCTTATAACCCCCATTTCCCCCAAAAAAAATTCCCCTACCGTTTCCCCTCCGTATATATTTTTGTATAAATCATCTCATTGTACAACTAATACGCATAAAATCCCAAAAATATTTAAAAATCGTGCAAAATCCAAAAAATTAAAAAAAAATTCTAAAAATTCCAAAAACATAAAATATTCTCCAAAATCTTGCAATAAACAAATTGTTTTTTCTACATCGTTCCATTTATCAATTTTTAGTGACATTTCGCCTCCTACACCGACAAACATTTTTTTACATCAAATCAGTTTTGTGACTAATTGTCCTTTGCTCCCATTCTGTTCACAACTTTTGCCAACGAATCTCTTTTAATCCCATCAAATCCAATCCATTTCTTTCCCGTTAGGATGTATCCTTCTGGCGTTGGCTTATCAAATCCTTCACAACATTAATCCTATTCATGGCAAGAACTTTGGACTGAATGACTACTTGGTCATGAGGCCTTCTTTATTGATTTTATCTTTTTGTGTCACTTTAAACCTACTCACCACTACCTCGATCTGCTATATCTTGGTACATTGTGACTAGTAGCTACTGATACATGCATCTTTTGCAGTGTGCTTTTGTTTGAGCGTCTAGTCAATGCAAAGGAATCTTGACATCTGTGTTTTCTAACACCTGATGCATACCTCCTCTTGCAATATTAAAATTGGATGTGCTCTCTATATTTTTACACTCAAATGGATCCCCAATGCTCATTAGCTGCATTTAATTTCATTGGCATTTGCATTCTTAGCTGCATTCTTATTTGCATTTCAGAAGGCTTCTATCTATTCCCTCCTCTCTCTTCCTCCTGCTTGTTGTGTCCTTTTTTGAGAAAATTCCACGTGTTTTTTTCTCAAGGGGGTACAACCCTGTACCATCGTTGCTTCAGCACGACTCCTAGAAACCCTCTTCCTCTGAGGCAACTTATTTTCTTGTCTTTGATGTAATGTCACTTGGGACGCCACGTCAAAGAGGGGCAAAATGTAGACGTCCAAAAATATTAATATTATTATTAATATTATTTTCGCTCTTATTCCTCTAACTATTTAATTTAATCAATTACATAGTTTCATTTGCTAGTATTTATCAATAGCTTAAATACTATTCTAATGTATTTCACTTAAATACATTTGTCTCATAAAATCTCCTTTTTAACAAATTTACGTTTATTAAATCCCCCATATTCCTAATTCTTCTAAACCATGATTTATTCAAATCTAATTTGAATTATAATCTAAGCCCTAGCTAGGAACCTATTAATTCAACCTAGACAGCCTACCCTATTCCTACCCTACTCCAATCACCTCATTTCCTAAGTAGACTTACCCACCTATCTATCCTTTAATCATGCTTAATGGGTGATTCCTAACATTTTTAAGGCTAATGGAATGCTCACCTACATGGGGAAATTCTCTCCAAAAAGGTCACCCATTCCTCTTTAATTTCTTCTTACAAGTTTGTCTCCCATTTGGAAATATTAAGCTACTCAATATTAAATGCCAATTTTGACTCAAAATTGGCCATCTTTTCAAACCTATGTGTCCCTTATGTGGATCTTATGTGGATGACACATAGGTGCCACTTCATCCAAGCCTCTTCCTCTCACCAAAAACTCTATAAATAGAGGCCTTCTCCTCTTCATTTTGCATCTCTCAATTTGCATTGTTATTATGTTAGAATTAATTTAGAACTTCATTTCTTGTTTTCATGCTCATGTTCTTAAGTTTAAATCACATAGAAATTACATGCTAGGCTTCAATTTGGTTAACAAATCATATTTATTTGCATATGCATATCATTTCATATTTTAAATCTATCATCTTGAAGAAGATTTGAGACTAGTTCTTCATACTAGCTCTTGAATCTCTCTTCTTGCATATTAAAATCTTGCATTTGCATTGGGGATCATTGCATTTTGTGTGTTTGAGAGAGAACACCTACATATCTTTACCAAGAGAAAATCAAATAAGTAATAATAGGGTGCAACTTACTTATTTTAAGCTCAATCTGATGTTATGATGAAGTCTTTTTGGTTTTTTGCTCATTCTATGGATTTCTATGTGCTAACCCACTAACTTGTCATGTTTGAGCTTGCTCCCAACAGATTGAAGATTTCACCGTACACATTAATTCTAAGATGGAACAACCAAAGAAGGAAACCTACATGGACAAATACTATCCTACATGCAAGATGAATGGGCACACAAGGCTTGAATGCTGGAAAAAGAAAAGGCAAGCATGGAAGCCTAAAGGTCAAGAAACTCCCTATAAACCAAAGAGAATCAATAATCAATATGTATGGGACTATGATATGTGGACAAATTGTACAACATGTGGTAGATATGGTCACATTTCTGAAAAATACATGAGAGCATGGACCAAAAGGTCCAGAGGTTGGACGAACCCCAGAATGACATGCTTACACTGTCACAAAGTTGGTCATCTCAAGAAAGGCTACAAAGACTGAATGAAAGAGACAAGCAAATATCCCAATGGAAACATCATTGAAGATATTTGGAGGGATAGAGACAAAATGTGGAGAAAATATTCAAGAAATGATGAATTTGGAACAAGCAATGAAAATGATGACACCCCATCCAATGGATCTGGTGACATCACCACCCCCATTTAAGTTGAACAATTAAGTATGGAACTGCTCTACACCAAGTCATGTTTTGCATCACTTCCATTATACAAAATTGATACATAGTCAAAATATGCATATTATGTTACTTGTTACAATTCTAAGAAAACAACCCCATCGGTAAACACATACCAAAAATCATCGGTGAATATAAAGGATGAGCTGTCTACACTTACCTAGAATTGTCGGTCAACACATAAAATGGCTAAGTTGCTAATGTAACCCGACACTCGTCGGTAAGAATGCAAAGTTAAAAAGTTGTCATGACAGAATACCGATATCCGTCGGTAAAAGAAAAATTCTTAAGATCCATCCTAAGCATCATGTCAACACCAAAAATGATTTTAAAAGTCTTCCTGATGAACTCCATCTTCATGACCCGACGAGTCGTTGAGCATTTATGACAAATTTAGGGCAAAAGTCTAAAACTACTCGATGAGAGAACTTCATTTTGCATCTGCAATTTGAAGAGAAAAAGAAGAGAAAACAAGAGCAATAAAATAGCAGATAGAAGAGTGTCCTTGACTCAATCCAACACATAGCAACAAGATCATTCACCGGTTCACAGATCGAATTAAGTACCGAGGGCACCAAAAGAACTCTGTCATTATTTTCAAAAAAATACCTAAATTTGAAAAGGGATGGAAACCACTTTAAGAACCGCAAGGATCAAGAATGATAAGAAGAATGTGGTTAAGTTAATTAAGAACAACACCTATGTGGAGCCCAAATATAAGATATGCCCAGAGATTGCATCGCAACTCGATGAAACTTGCACATTTTCTAAGATTCCACCTAGGGTTTTGTTAATAGAGGACGTAAGCTCCTATATTCATTGTAAGATTGATGAAATAGGTGATTTGAAGATGGATGAAGCTTACATGAAGCTTTGTGATGTCAAAGGAAACCTATAAGATGAACATAAGCATCTGCCTGTAAAGGGAATAACCAATGCCCTATATTTCCTGAGGGCCTTCAAAATCAACTGGATTAGGTTGGTACTTAGCCGAATGCATGATCAAAAACTATGGTTAGATCAACCTAAGAAAATCACTAAGGATGTCCTTCATGTTGTCACTGGTTATCCAATAATTGACAAGCCTAAGGCACATAAGCATCCCTCCAGGCCAGAAGTTGAAAATCTCACAAAAGCTGAATGGGATAACAAAGGTCTCAAAGAGAACACCATCACCGACGAAGAACTAAGATTTGGTGCATGTGTAATTGGGTACAAGATTTTTTAGGCAAGCAAGCTGAAGAACATATAGTCAACATCAGTAAGCACAACTTACAAGATAGTAACAAATGGAATCCAGAAGGATCTATGTGAGATCCTGCTAAGGCAACTTGATGAGAACATGAACACAATAAGGTCTGCAAAGACTAACACATGTAAGTTCGGCTCACTTATCATGTGTATATTTTTCTACTTTCAAGAATACTTTCCTTCAGTAGGAAAAGTGAAAGGAGACACTACAAAGCCAATGAAATTACAAATTAGTGAAGTAATTAAGTCACTAGGAGATAACTTTGACTCAATTATGACTACATACTTCCTTGAATTCAAGGAAAAGATGATGCAAAGAACAAGGATCCCTGAGAAACTGATTGAAAAACATAGGGATGAGATATGTTTTATGGTGGATAAAAACTTCACCCACATAAAAATGATTGTACGAAGGACAACTTGGTTAGCCCTTCTTGATTATGAAATCAACATAGATCAAGCAACCAATGCTATTGATGCATTAGTCAATGAGCCAATTGACAACAAACAATCAAGGTTTGTCACTTATGAAGAAGCCAGATCACAGACAAAAAGAGCCCTAGAAATTAAAAAGACTGTCAACAAGAAGAATAAGATGGTCAAGTAAGGACCTATAAGAGGAAACAACCAACAAAGAAAACAAAGCAGAAAGAAGAGAAACTAACACCTACTAAGAGGAGGAAAATAATGGTCAAGACTAAAGCTGACTTTGAGGATTCTAAAGAGGATGAGCCTGATGTAGTGAAGAAGAATTTTCAAAAATCAAAAAATTGATGAGGCTATTGAATCTATTGTTGCATCTAGCACCATGTATGACAAGAAAATTAGACAATGGGATACACTTAAACCAGAGGACCAAAATAAAATACAAGAGGCAATCATCAGGTCAATGGTGAAATTCAAATATGTACCATTTGAATTTGTCAATCAAATACCCAAAGAGCTGGGTAATAGAATATCTCAATAGTAGTCATATGCTCTACAAATCAAAAGAGAAGCAAGGGAGAGGGTACTTGTCACACTTATACCTCCCAAATCTAAGATAGAAGAAATCAAAGAGATAATGAAGAAGCACTCAAGCAAATTTTTAGCCAAGATAAGAGCTTACAAAGTGCTAGAGGATATGTTCATAGATCTAGACACAATGACCAAGACAAAATGGAGACAACTCCTCGATATTCTTGCAGAGTCAAAAAGTCATGAGGAAAAATTACTTCTCACTGACACACCTCATAGAGAGGAGGAGAAAGATAATGCACATCCTCAGCACATTACTTTGGACAATGTTGAAGATATGGAGCCAATAGATTTGGACAAAGTCATGGATGATCTTGACATTCAAGACATCACACATTATGACTCTGATAAGGATCCACAAAAATAATAGGATGTAATATTTATATATATTAAGGATCAGGAAAAGCAACAAGAGTTGAAGACAACAGGGAATAAAGAAATGAATGTTGCTTATGAGACATGGCAGGACAATTCAGTCATGGAGATAACAGAACTAGACCCAGCGAAGCAAATAAAAAAACACAAGGATGTCACTGCTCAAAAAGATCAAACTGACAAGCAGGACACCACTCTAGATACAACACAAGCTAGCACACAAAGCAATATGCCAGTATTGATGAAGGCCATAAATATACTAGAAGGTACTAAAGGATCTACTGTAGAAGAAACAAACACACCCGAGGACAAGGGTGATGCAGAAGCAAAAGACAACAATGATGACACAAATGACACAACTGCAGAGCAAGATGCAACCGATGATAAGAAAGATAAGTATACTGATCAAAGTAAAGAGGAAACACAAAAGGTAGAAGAGGACACAAAAAAGGAAAGAGTGAAGAAGCAAATAAAGATGAGTTGGAGAAGAAAATAGAAGAAAAATCTGCAGAGACACCCAAGGTTGATGGAGGGATGTCTTCACAAAATTGAAAGGTGCACCCTGAGAAGAAAACACAAGAAGCATCTTCAACAAAGCCTTCACCAAGCACTTAAGAGAGGAAAATTGAACTAGAATTGGTAGTTCATACATATGCATCCACACAAGTCTCAAAAAAGAAGAAGAGAAAGTATAAGAATCCAATGACTCTGGATGAAATCATTCATATTCCAGTTTGTGATTCAAGAACATTGGATCCAATTGAATTGACAAAGTATACAAGTCTTTGTGAAAGAAAAGCAATGCAAGAAAAATTAAGAAAAGCCACAAAAGAGGAAAAGGTACTTGAAGTAGCATGAGTAATACTTCAAAAAATTGTACCAGATGTAGATGTTGATCAAACAACCCCAATGCTTGATCAATTAGTGGTTCTCACATATGCAATCACATCTCAGAACATAGATGCTGAGAAGGTCATGGAAGAAAGAATTGAACATAAATATGAGTTCAAGCTAGCAGAAAAGATAAGCCAAGAAGCAGCATTGCAAAAGGTAAAGCTCTCTAAATTGGTCAGCACAATAGGTCCAATAATCTCAGAAGCTTTAACCTTGATACAAAATTTATGCACGCTTGATCAACTCACCCAAGAGTATATCGACAAGATAACATAGATAGATGCTGATCTTCAGGCAAGTGCACAAAGTATCACGAATAGTGAAGAGACAATAAATTTGCATAGTGAGAACCTCAAACAAGCTCAAAAAATTGAGATAGGACATTCAAATTATAGAGACCAAGTTTAGAGATGAGGTAAATGAGGTTCAAGCACAACTCTTAGTGACACTCTCACTACTGTAGAAACATATGAAAGAGGAAAAAGCACTAATTTTCAACCCATAAATGTCTATCCTAGACAACATTTATGATATGCATGCATGGATAGAGCTAGAGCACATGGTACTAGAACTCCTGAAAGAAAAATGGGAGAAATTGCTTGAAGACATCAAGAACACCCACTCACATATTCTTGACAAATTGTAAGTTACACATTTTTCTCACATTTTTGGCATCTTATAAGTTGTACATTTTTTTCATGAGTATCAAAAAAGGGGGAAGTGATATGTACATACAGTTCAGTTAGTATAAAGGGGGAAGTGATATGTATAGTCACAGTAAATGAAAGGAGGAAATGTTGTGTATAGTCAGTCATTTGAAAGAGAAAAGAACAAGGGAAAGTATAGTATAAAGACACATATACATGTACATTATACTTATACTATACTGATGCATACAATTAGGGGGAGTCATATAATGACAAGGATATAGACATGGTGTACATACTAAACACTTTAGTATTATGCACATATCAGTTTTTGATACTAATGTCAAAGGGGGAGATTGAAGGCATTATATTTTGTCATTAGTATATACAAGTAAAAACATGGTCTACACCATCATTTTACACTACACCAACAGACAGAGCACAACACTACCCAAAGCCAAGGTTATTTGATACTGCCAAGTACGAAGCATCCTGACAAATACTATTTAGTGTTACCTGATGGCAAAAAGGAAAAAGGAACCCGACGAGTAACAATAGTACAACCTGATGAAAAAAAAAAGAGAGGAACTTGACAAATGAAGAGAACTTGATGATCAATTCAACAAAGGAACACTGAAAGAATTTCAGTTCAACCCAATGACCAAGAACCAAAAGTCAGTTACATCCCGCAAAAAGTGAATCCGACTTTCCACGTCAGATAAAACACTGAAGTTGTATATTTAGCTTCCTGATTTGTTTTAAATCCATTATGTGCAGAGGAAGAAATGTAATTATTATTGTTTTAGTCACCCCAACTATTTTAAAACATGCAATGTAAAAGATCAAGGTCAAGTTGTAAACCTTAGATCTAGAGTTAACATTGTAATGCGTGATTCTAGAATAGGTCAAATACATGTATAAATAGATGCTCAATCTATTGAGAACATGTTGTTCAATGATGATTGTAGCCACTAAGAGAATCTAAGGATCAGACAAGAGAATTCATGAAGGACATAAAAGGATCAAATTAGTTTCAAGAACAGAACACAGGCTACCAACGAGCAGAGAAAATGTATTAATCAATCACTATAGGTGATATTTATATTATGAGAGCTTTAATGGATCTGTGATCATAAATTATAGATTGGATACAGTCAGGTCAAACATATTGTACTCATTCTAACAAGTGTATTGCAATTAAGAAATCCTTTCAAGAAAGGTGGACCTAATAGTCCTATTGAAAATATTTTAACCGAGTGCACACTTAAATCAGTGTTGCTAAAGCTCTTAACAAAGTAGATCTTAACCGGTCTCCACTTTAATACTCCTAACAGGGTAGATCATCAGAAGTGATCAATTGTAAGCCTTTACTGACTCCCTTCCATTCTGTAGATAGTGAAGTTTTATGGATGCCATCCCCACCATAGTTTTTACTTCCTAACAGGAGTTTTATGCGATATCATATCTTGTGTTATGTGTTTACTACTTTCATGAATGTTTCTATGAATGTCGCAAACAAATAAAGATTATGAATTAATATTACATGCATAAGAAGAATAATAGATATGGTCATTAATACAGTAAAGAATGATTTCTAATGATCAAAGGTGAAAAGAGTTAAAAGTTTCAGTGGTACTGATTCATCCCTCCCCTCTCAATACTACTTCCCATTAATCCCAACAATTGGTATCAGAGCTAAGTCTCTTCTTGGAAAGCTTAAAGGCTTAAGAGCAAAGTGTTAGAATAGTCCCAAAGGATAACTGAGAGGGGGGGGGGTGAATCAGTTATCAGTTACTTAAGTCCTTTTGTCTACTTCTTTTAATTTAGTATACAACAAATTAGATAACACAGTACTCAACACAATTTTTGATTACGGGGAAACCAAATGGTAAAAACCCTAGTGGGAATTAGCACCCACAATAAACTATACTTGTTTGTAGTAATCCTTGTTAGAAGATATTTCAACCCTGTTAGGATTTGTACAATACAATGCAATAAGTATAGTTACCTAGTTAAGGGCCGGACCCTGTTAGGAGTCTTTTACAAATAACCCTATTAGGCGTGGTGGACTCACTGTCCAAAAGCTCACTGCTTGATGGTGAAGGCTACAACCTTCTGTATAATAGATATGCACTATATCTGATGATGAACTATAGAGTAGACATGTTGTCTTGATTAGTTCCAGTGTATTACAATCTTTCTTTTCTTCTTCACATAGATCCTTGATGAATGAACCAACTCTGATAATCTGCTCTGTACATCTTTCTTTACATTTCGTATCATTCACACTTGGTATATCACAATTGAACTGCTATAAGTATCTTCTCCAAATTAGGTCATGTCAGCTCTTAGAAACAATTCATCAATATCTTAGTCAGCTTAACTAAGCAAGCAAACAATATTAAGTCCGTGCAAGTCAATGCTGAACAGACGCGACGCTTCACTGAGTCGGCCTCACCAAATTAACTATAACTTTGCAATCATCTTGAAACACATTTAGCGCCTTTAGATTTATATCATCAACTCATAATTAATCATGCATATCCTAAAGATAGGCGCAACGCATGAGACACATTATATACGTCATCCCTAAATTGTTATAAATCTAGAACTGTAACTGCTAATAAAAAAATTGCATAACTTTACTGAAACATCATATCTTGGTCTACGTGTATGAACATGACATAATAAACATGTCAAAAACACGTATCTATCCACACAAGTCTTCATGTTATCATTCACATAAGTTCATATAGAATTACTACTGTGTATTATATGTTGTCATCAATGACAAACATACAATCAATCAACTGCTCTGAATCAAATCTCCAACAATCTCCCCCTTTGACATTGATGGCAACATATGATATCAAAAACATCCTCTATTCATGGTGTTCTCTTTCTTTTACAATCTTCTCAATATCCTCATCAAGGATTTCTCTAAACTGTTGCAGTTCCTATGTCTATGTTTTTTTTCCATCTATATACTCCCCCAGAGTATATGCTCCCCCTAAGTACATACTCCTCCTTACTATATACTCCCTGTTTGACATCAATGGAAAAGGGCACCATAGTCATTTAGGCACAGGTACTACTCTAGAAGTAGAGTAGTCAACCATTCAACAGTCACTTAATGATTGATGTCTTTGCTACTTCTTCTAAATATATTTAGGAGAGGGAATTACTCCCAACTTCTCTCTAAGATACTCAAAAATATCCTTTGATAAAGGCTTTGCAAAAATATCTGCCAACTATTCTTTGGTGTTCACATAGTCCAATTTAACTTCTTTGTCTGCAAATTTTTCTCTTAAGAAATGGTACTTGATCTCTATGTGTTTTGTCTTTGCGTGCATCACAGGGTTCT